>JAHWFO010031589.1:895581-948735 GCA_023313115.1 Rhysida immarginata | reverse complement strand
CGCACCTACAGAAGTCTGGAATCTATGAAGCCCACTGTTCCCATTGCTCAATGGTTTACAAAGGTCAAACGAAACGCAGTTTATCAAACAGGTTTAAAGAACACAGACCACAGAAGATTCGGGAGAAACAACCTTTCCGCCATAGCAAAACACTCCTTCGAGACTGGACATGATTTTTCTATCGATAATTTAAAATTGTTACAGTCAATAAATAAAAAACACCTGCTGGACGCTTTTGAAAGTATGGCCATACAAAAAACCAATAATAATTTACTACTAAATTCAGACTCAGGTCCCATTGGTGACTCAGCATTAATCCAATGGTGGATCCAACTGCCAAATCATTAATTTGTCCCCTTTTGTGTAATTTCTCTGATTGGCCTAAAACCGTGGTCTTTTCGCTATATATAGTCAGTTTTTCCGCTTTCAAGTCAGTTCACTCGGTTCCCCCTAGTGTACTCCTTGGTCCCTGCTGAATGATGATAGCCTTGCTGTCGAAAAGCGCTTCCAGGTTCAGGTTGTATTTTTCCTTAATTTTTGTTGTGGTGAAAGAGTTTTTTATTTCTTTTATAAACAATTACATGATTACACTAATCGATTACATTTGTAATCAAAACATTTAATCTTGTAAATAAAACAATAATTTAGTCGACTAAAAGAATTAATTGTAAATCGTTAATTTTTTTAAAAATAATCGATTACATTTTTAATCAAAACATTAAACTGTGATTTGTTTAATTGACTAATGAGATTATTCAACAATCTCGATTAAAAGAGTTAATCGTCAATTTTTAGTTTTTAATCGAACTTACTTATTTTGATACTTGGGCAATTGAAATTGAAATGTGAACTTATCAAGGCATTGAACAATAGATAATCATGGCAATGCTACGCATAAAATATTTACATGTCAACATGTCAATTGTTAAATTCGGAAAATATCAGGTATCGTGAAAACTTAAACTAAGAAGAATATAACTCGTAAGACGATTTTCAAATATGCTGAAAAGAAGAATATAAAAATTTGTTGTTTAGTATTATAGTAATATTTTATATACAGCAATGGCGAAAACTGCATGTAAATTTACGTATTCAATTGCAGCGTTCACATGAATTTTTCCAAACACGCGCGAAATGAGAAATGAAATGCTCGCACGTCTAAATATTTTAAACTGCTGCGACTATGTTCTTTCCACTGCTAGTATTTTTAGTTGGCTATGAGATAAATCATTGTCGCAAAGCATTGTCGGGAAAAATCTTGTAAGCATTCCAAGGAGCTTCACCAGTGACGCAGATGTAAATTTAAATTTGAGTGTTTTACTTTTACGTTCAGTTGGTTTAAATAAACAATGGAAATACCTTTGATTCTATCTACACACGTATCATTTATAAATATAGGCCTAACTTTAATTAGCCATCTCTAACAATAGGCCTAACATTATTTAGTCATTTTTAAATATAGGCCTAACATTAATTAGCCATTTTTAATTATAGGCCTAACATCAATTAGCAATTTTTAACAATAGGCCTAAAGGCTGGTTCCCATAGCTCCGACAGGTCGCTACTACTGGCCACTACGACTGCGATTGAGAAGCCCGATTTGATAAGCGTCGACGCAGTTGTACTCGATTATCGGCAGAAGGTGCCAGTTCCCATAGGCGCGATTTGCAATCACGATCTAACACTGCGCATGCACGGATTGGAGCGAGAGCCTCTTGTCGAGAGAGAATAAACATGGCGTCTAGTTTATCGATACGTTGGCGAGCATGTTTTCTTACATTGTATACGGCTTTAAAAAAGCCATATACCCCTTAAAAATTATCAAATAATAAAGAGGGGAATAGTTATATATTCATCTGTGATAATATATTTGATATTCCTCAATACAAATGCAAGAGCATGGGAAATCACACCGACGATTCAATGAATCCCCTCCCCCTCCTTTGCTGGAGCATGTGGGGCTTTGGCGCTGATAAATTTAAAAATTCATTTATTTCACAAAAAAGAATTAAGCTTTTCTAATGTCTTATTTTATCTATTATACCTTGTTGAGATAATTAAAAAGGTCACCCAAAATGAATAATTATAAAAGTTCTCCAGTTTAAAATTCAATATTCTACACGACAAAAAAACAAAAAAACAAACCAAAAACAAAATAGATAACAATTTTTTATAAAATAAAATATTTAAAATAGAATCTTCTATGGAATCAAGAAAAAGATTCAAATTAAAAATATCTTCAAATTATATAACTAATTAATCCTTAAAATGTGTAATTAAAAATTTAATTTTTAAATTGCATCATTTTTTTTTTTATCAAAATTATCAAAATTGAAAATCGAGGAATTACAGTCATGGAATAAATATAAATTTTTATACGTTGGTGTGTTCCTCTAGCTTACTATATCATTTAGATTTATTATGAATTTATTTTTGATAAAAACATTTTGGTGCAATTTAAATAAAGATTTTGAGTTACACATTTTAGATTCATTGTTTTACTCATGTTGTATTGCACTGTATATAGTTAGTTATTTAAAAAAAGTCCTCTTTACAATAAAAGGGTTTTTTTTAATTCCAATTAACTAACTTAACTTTTGTCCTAATACAAAAAGCCTTGTGAAGTGGAATTTTTTTAAATAACTAAATATTTACACATTTTAATTATATATTTCGAAAATATTTGTATTGGTTTCTGATCGAATCCAAATTTTCTAGACATTTTATAAATATTTTAATCTTGTGTATAGAATATCAATTTTGTTATTTCTTAAAAATTAGAATATTGATCAGTAAAATAATGCGTTTAAAAACTTCAACTGATATTATATTTTACTAATATTTATAACCAATACTATCTCAATGTCTCTTTTTGGTTAATTGAATTTTAAATTTATAATTCTGAATAATGTCTGATCGATTATGGGTAAATAAATTTTGCTCATTTCGATAATTTTTTTATGTATACATTTATATATAAAAACAATTCTTTTATATAAATTATATGACTTCCTCAACGTTCATTGATTAATAACATTTTGCGAGTTACGAAAATCACATTTTCATCGTCATGTAAGCATTCACAAATGGGTTTTCTTCACAGTTCCAAATAGATCGATCCAATACAGTGATCCACGTGACCGAAATCGCAGGATTGGACCTAGAAAAGTTTGTACGGTTCAAACTACTGCGACTGACGATTTGTAGTCGCGACTTCAGTCGGGCATTCGAATCGGAGCTAAAAATCGGAGGATAAGAAAATCGGTTTCCATAGACTCGACTCAGTCAGGTGCGATTATCGCAGGATCGCACTTAAAATCAGAGCTATGGGAACCAGCCTTTACAATTAGTCATTTTTAACTATAGACCTAACATTAATTAGCCATTTTTAACAATAGGCCTAACATTATTTAGTCTTTTTAAATATAGGCCTAACATTAATTAGCCATTTTTAATAATAGGCCTAACATCAATATCAATTAGCCATTTTTAACAATAGGCCTAACATTTAGTCATTTTTAACTACAGACCTAACATTTAGTCATTTTTAACTACAGACCTAACATTAATTAGACATTTTTAACTATATAGGCCAAACACTATTTAGCCATTGAAAAGTAGGCCTAACATTAATTATCCATTTTTAACAATAGGCCCAACATTTAGTCATTTTTAACTATATTCTTAACATTAATTAACCACATTTAACAATAGGCCTAACAGCACTGAATTTTAAAACGAAATGAGCAGGTGCATCGACAAAGCTATATATGGGGCACGTGCTCCAAGCTGCCATCAACAATGCTTAAATGATAAACAATAGTAACGCTGCATTCACTTATGACTCATCAGTACGAATCGATTGATTATTACATGTCCTAGGTTCATATTCTTAACATTAGTGCACGTGCTTGAAGGGGTCCACGAGAGCTCATCAAAACTTGATATATCGCAGTTAAGTTCTTCCATTTTCACGTTATCGTGCAAACGATGACTGGCCGTACACATAAAGGTACTGATTAAGCTTGTATTCTTATATACTGTATAGCCTTAGCTAAAACTCGTAATAAAGGGTCATTAAAGTACTTTTTGGGGGTCATTTTCTTGGACGTAGCATTTCGAAAATTGAAAAGAATATCATATTCATCTTGTGCTCGTCATTCCCGTTCAAATGACATATTACATGCCTTATATTGCCAATAAAAAAATTTAATGGGGGTGGGGGGGTTGGGTCTCAATAGTCACGTGACTGTTAGACCGATTTCAATCACAAACTAATCAGGCAGGTGAGCTCAGGAAGGGTCTCTATCAAAGAGTGAAAGCAGAATTTGAAAAAGTTAAAGCATTCTCGAGTAATCGTCGGACATACAGACGGACAGACAGACACACAAACAGAGCGAAACCAATATATGCTTTTCAGCATATAAAAAATGACTTTTACTTATCAACTCTTATTCTGCATGGGTACAGAAGCAGAAATTAGTTCAAATTATTTTGAATACTTTTTCACTGTAGATCAGAGTTATTGTAGGCCTATGAACTGCTCATCAAACGATAAAATAAATTTTTTATGCAATTTCTAGAGATTAGTCTTTCCTTCGATGAAATTATAACTTAATCATTAATCGTAACGAACTCCTGGCGGAGATTAACAATTAAAAAAGAAACGTTTAATTGTGATTAACAATTGAATATTATTAATCATAATCATCAATTGTTACTTTGATTGTATATTGCCCAACCTCCATAATCGTGACTAACTCCAGACGAAGTACAAAAACAACTTTTAATCATGATTAACAATTGATTATTTTTAATTATAATCATTAATCGTCACTTTGATTGAATTCCGCCCAACACTGCTGTGACCTAAGCTCATAGGCAGTGAGACCATAATCTAAGGGGATTTTGTGGGGTCTTCTGTCGGGCGTATGTGACATTAAATGTCGGTTTAATGCGCTGCGCCCGGCAGAGGCAAATTATGTTGTGACAAGCAAGTGGTTTGTGTGTCAAGTGAAACTGTTTTGTGAATGTGTGTGGGTGTTGATATCGTTTTTCTAAATTTATTTTGCGTTGCAATTTTGTGTTTTGGTTCGTGGAATGAATGGGAGGGGGTGGCTGAGTGTTTTGTGTTCATTGCGTGAGTTGAGCCCAGGTATGGGTGAATTGAATAATTAGTGTTTGTTTTTCAGTGCGTTGTTGTTGTGGCTTGTCGTGTATTAAGCTGCAGTAAATAAATTGTCTTTATAATTTTAGTTTTGTAAGTTTTATTTTTCTTATTATTAAGGAATTGTTAATTGCCTGGCTGCTGTCGCTCATTGCGTCCAGACAGCGTTCAGGTATTGTTGGTGACATTGTTGTCTGATATGTTCCGAAAAAATGGAAGAAGTTTGTTTTTATATTGTTGATGACTTTTATTGGCTTTTTATGTTGAGTTGAATTTTAGCTCTGAGAGTGAACGGGCGTTCGCTGAATGAGTCGTTTTTTTTTGTGTCAAGACGATGTTGTGGAATGGCCGTCCACCATGTTGAGAGTTCGAAGGCGGCGCTATCGAGGATTTTTCGAGGAGTTAAAGGCGAATAAGAATAATTGCTTTAACTTCCAAACTCTCTCAGAATATATGCGATTGTGACTGAAAGTTTTCCTCTCTTCGTTACAAGCATTTTTCCGCTGTACGTGTGTTTCCTCGCTCGATGGAATTTGCCAGTTCGATGCCGTCAGCGATGAGCGTAAGTGCCGCCATCTGGTCATGCTACCTGCAGCATGTGCGATAAGATGTCTGCTTGGGTGAGTTTAGTTTTCTGTACTTTTATCGCGGCGAGTGGGTCCCCTCAAGATAAAGACTTCATATTGTCTACTATCACAAGAATACCCTCAAGTGTGTACATCATGTTTTACGATTCCTAGAGAAGCACTTAACTGTAATACTCGCTGATTGTATAATGCGTAATAACGTTCATGCCCGGTGTAGAGCAAATTGAATGCAGTCCAATTATAACTTTGCTGTGTAGCATAACTCTGTTGTTGTATTTATATTCAGATAGAACTGGATACTAATGAAATCTAGTGGAATGAATTTAAAGATTAAGCGTAGAGCGTATGAATAAGTTGAGGTGCAAAGAGATCGCGTGCCGTGGGGAATCCGGTTGTGTGAAAATTCGAGGTGTGTAAAGGGGGCTTAGCAACGTGCTTCTCTCGTAAGGAACAGGAACTGGAGTTCCTGTGTTTTCCCCCAGTCGTACCAAAGGAACCACATTGTGCCTTCTAGCGTTCATTCTGTGGAATATTTGACTCCCGTGTCCTTGGCCAGGGGGCACTGGTTACTGGCTATGCCCTCCTTTTCTGCGTACCCTGAGCATAACAGGAAGATATGGAGACGTGTACCCCGGCACCTAATCGATCATTTCACCTCGGGGGTGGAGCTGAATTTAGTTGCTGCCACCTTTTGCATTAAATTGTAGAGCAATAAGTAAAATTACTCTGTTTAAGTATAGGGGGCCCCTTTAGAGTAGTGTTACAGGTTAAAACGACTAGGATAATTGAATATCCTTATTATCAAGTTTAAATGTGTACATGTATGGAGTGCAGCGTAGTGAGAATAAAGTGTAGTGGTTAAATTGTATTTGTGTGGGAGTCCATTTGTGAAGTTAAGTTTACAACACCTTTGACGCGTTTACCCTCTGCGGTGCTTCAACCCCTGACCAGTCCCGTCCAGCTACTATTCCAGTATTTGGCTGGGAGATTGATAATAGTAGTGGGCTGGCGACGTCACAGCTTTCAAGTAATTAAATTAATAACAAAAATTTTTATTGAATTTTTTTTTAGTTGACTCTGCAATTTATTTATCCGCTTGACCAACTGAAACACCCAATGAATTTTTCTCCGACTAATTGACCGTCCATCCAACTGACACCTTCAACGAACTGACATTCGACTAATTGACCTCCAACGAACTAACTGCCCGACCAGCTGACGCCTTTAATGAACAAACTCCGAATAACTGACCTGATACCCCTTGTGATTAGAACTTGTGGGCTGTATATTGTTTGCATTGCATATAAGGGTGCTGTAACAGATCAGGATGGAATATCGTTGAATTGCTTAGAGCAGGGGTGACCAACCTTTTTCAGTCTCTGGCCAAAATAAATTTCTGAAGGTTTTCAGGGGTCCAACCATTTGTAATTCAAATCACATTCAAATATTTTATGAAACATTAACCACGTATAATCTTACTTGTTAATAAATTTTACAGTAAATAGTTCATTTCGCGGGCCGCAGATTGGTCACCTTGCTATAACTTGTTGAAAAATGTTCCAGCTCACTATGCTAAATAATATACTTTGTGGACAGATTGTAAGTTGTTTCCACAAAGTTTTTGTGGTTCACGAGGTAGAAAATGTATCTGTTATTAAATGAGTGTTTCAAATAATTTCATTTTTACTTCTTATGCATACAATAGAATAAGGAAGTACTGTAATCACGAAAAATGTCGACCTCCAGATTTTCACTGATCTTCACGTTTTAGGGTCCCTAGATTACAAAAAAATGATTTCTGGAAAATGTCCGTGTCTCTGTGTGTGTGTGTCCACGATAGCATCCAAACGGCTAAAGCTATCGAGACCAAACTTTAAACTTAAGATTATAACCTTCCTCGGGAGGTCTGATTAGTTTTCCAGTGGAATCGGTGAACCGGAACTATCAGTTTACTCCAGCGCCAAAATATAAATTTTGAAATATCTCATTAAACATTGCGTTTATGAAAATTTTGACGGGACTAAAAAGTGTTCCAATTTCAATTTTAAACAACTTTTGTTAAGAAAATTTTTCAAAATTCCAACCGGAAGTACGTTTTACTCTTATCAAAATCCAGTGTTTTGCTAAAATAGGCGAAAGCAAATAGTAATAGTAAAATTTGGAATCTATACCAAAGTGTTTAGAAGCTGATTTGAAGTAACTTTTATTCACAAAATTTCTATCAGAAGTAGCCGTTTTAGACAGTTGTTTTATTTTTTCCTGTATTTGGACCAGGACATTTACGTATAAGAAAGTCGGGTGGTGACCACACCTCATTTTTAAAAACCTACATTGAAGAAATGCGAAAAAGTGCCAGTTTGTGCCATGAAGTTTTCCATCTTTTCCATTCGTAGCGTCTTCTTGTACCATTACTCTGTTGATAGAGATATATTCAGTTCGCAGCTATCGTTCAGTTTAAAGTTACTGACAGTCTTCAACTAATTTTTCCTGATATTTTTGCCACAAGTGTGCAGAATCTGCATAATAATATTAATAATAAGAGAAAATTCAACTTAAAGAGAAAATAATAATGAGACTGAAGATATTTTCAGACATGACATAATTACAAAATAGAAAAGCCAAAAGAGAGAGCCTACTTGTGGATTAGAGGTTTCCATTTTGGTTGTTCCTTTCCACAGTTTTTGCTTAATACATGTATTTTGGAAAGTAGAAAAGGGAAGGAAAAATTCAGCAATCTGGACTCAATCCAGGGACCATGCCTTTTGCTGGGGCTGCTCTAACCAATTGAGCTGCTGTGGACAATGACCTGCACTTACTGATAACAATTTGATAAGATTTCCACTTTGGCCTCAGATCCTTGGCTGAACTAAAGGAAGGTTCAAAACTGATCAATCTGCTAATTTTTGTTAAAGCTGCTCCACACAGTCTGCCATTACAATTTAACTTCATTAGAAGTGCTGATCCCAAAATTCAAACACATTGTAAGGAAATGACCTTTTGAATTGTATTGTACAGTTGCTAACATTAAAATTTGCACTTATCGCATTGTGACAAATGGAGCGTGTTTAATTTTTGCACCACCAGGTTTCGCCGGTGTGCAAGATTTTGGATTTACCCACTTTCCAAAGGTAGAGTCTTCAAAATTCCAGCTTTTAATGACAAATCACTGTTGAATCATGGGAATAAATTTATTTGAAGTAATTCTTTGTTATATATGTAATAACTATCCTTTTAAACCGAAATAAAGAAAATAAAAGTGAAGTATTAAAAAAAAATGAAAATAAATCTAATAATTTTTCATTTTAAGATGAAATTTAAGATGTCATCACGTGACGATCTCTTTGGAACTTTTATGATGTCATCTCTTACCATCTTTACTGCTTACATGACATCATAACAGTTCCAAGAATGAGACCTATTACATCTTATATAGATTCAAATGAAAGACTAAAAATTATTGGATTTTTTAATTTATTTTTTATATTTCACTTTTATTTTCTTTATTTCGGTTTAAAAGGATAGTTATTGTAGAAACGTAACAAAGAATTATTTCAAATCAACTTATTCCCATGATTCAACTGATTCCCCCTTTATCGCTCCATGGGATAAGTGCAAATTTTAATGACAGCAACTGTACCTGAAAAATGGGGGCAGTTATCATCTCAATCTACTCCTGCGAAAAAAAGTTTCTGAAATCAATCAACATATGAAAGTTTGAGACCATTGGAAAAGACTTTCATGAATCGTTAAACTAAAACAGAACCATAGATCAAAGTGTTTTCTATGCCCTCATAAGGGTTATAAAAAAAAAAAAAAAAAATTATATTTTGTCCAAGCTTCCATTTACTATAATTGATGTTTTTCTTGGTAAAGTTCACATAATCATATAATTCATTCGTTCACATTCTAGGCACTATTCAACCTAACAAAACTCTCTCTAAAATTAAATCTCAGGAGTCGCTTCGTAATCAGTCAATGTAAGAGAAGTCAATAAGTTCGTACTAAACGTAAGAGAAGTCAATAAGTTTACACGAATTCAGTTTTTTTTCTTCACTTAAAGAATTATTTTTTTCTCGATTAGGTGTAGTGAGATTCAAACTGGCTGCTCCACATATTTTGATTTATAGAATAGTTATGTCTAGCGGGACAAAAGTTCACACAGTCACTAAAGATAACCCACAATAAGGGATGTGGGGGCCAATATTAACATCCGCGACGAGATGTCTCTTATAATCTTACATTCATACAGGAAGGGTTGGGGAATGTTAGTAGCAGAGGGTATCGCGAACAGCCCTGCTAACACCCTTAGGGTCCCTAAGATCCATTGGTAGTCCCTTACTCCAGTCACTCGTCTGTGAGGAGGAGGGGGGGGGATCAAATAATGTAAACAGTTCTCATACCTGAACCCATGGGTCACCTTTGGTCCACTTGAGGTTCAATCGTGCTCAAACGTCCATCTTCCTAACAGGTCTAAGAGAAGCCAAAATCTGCATCATACGTTGTCCAGGGGTCGGTTATTCATCGTGGTGGCGCCTTCAATGATGTTGAACCCTTCATTGATCCGGGGCAATCAGTCTCGTCGAGGTGGTCGATCTGGAACTGGTTTTCTGCGTCTCACACCAAGGGAAGCACGGTTACTTTTCGTCTAGCTCTCACGGCATCGCCAAGCATTATTTTGTCCTTCCATGTCCTTCCAGTTCATTCAAGCCATTCTTAATAATTTTTTTTTTTATTTTTATTTATTTATTTATTTTTTTTACTCCAAACATCGCCGTCACGATCCGTAGCATTGTTCATAGCGCTCTCTTCCTTAATAATTCAAAGTGAGCAGGGAAGTTGATGATTGAAGATTTTCTTGCAAGTCAATAATGTATGAAAATGAAAGGCTGATACAGAATTCTTCACAGTTAAAGTAAAATTATTAGTCAGTTGATAACAAAGGCATTCGTCAATAAATAGAATAACGCTGCACAACAGTATTTCCAATGAATTCGTATTATGCTCTATTAATAGTCGGTGCTCTTTTTTTTTTTTTTTTTTTTTTTTGTAGGGGTATAGCATTTGTTAAAATAGATTGTTGTCAAGAATATGAAAGGGATACAGAGCAAATAATTCATTCATCAGACACGTGCTTCTTGTATTTATCTTATCACATGGCAATGATTCGGTGGAGCAGTCATTTGCTACTCGAAATTTTGCATGAGGAACTGCTTGTTGTGCAATGGATAGTATGATGGTGTTCATACTTTCAGTGATTTGTCAAAAATGGCACTGAGAAATATTAGTAGCAGGTTTGAAAGCTGCTGTGGAAAATAAAAAGAGCACAACAATCTCAGCAAGAACTTCTAGTCCTTAAGAAGAACAAAAAGCAGCTGAGGTTTTCAGGTTGAAGAAGAAATGACGAGTGCTTGAAGAGGCCCAGAAAAATCCCAAGATTTCTTTAGAAATTAAAAAAAGATTAGTTAACGGTTTTTCTGTGTTTTTCAATATTTTAACTTTTTAATGTTAATATATTTATGTTTATCATAATTTTAGTGATACGCATATTACTGTAAGTAATTATATAAGAGTAGGCTAAAACAAAATAGCCGGAAAGTGTCTCATCCTGACTCACTGATGAAGGAATTATGAATTCCGAAATGTACATCTGAGTCAATAAAAAATCTTTGTGGATTTGTGATTTCCTTTTATTTTGATATTGTATAAGAGTAGGAGTTGAATAATGTATAATTAATGTAACCCTTAAAGGAGCACTCATCATTACGGCAACAAAAAAATATTTTTTGAATCAAATCTTGTTTATATAAGTATAGCAATGCCAAATAGCGGGTTAATAAAATTTTATGCAAAATAGTAAGTCTTTTTCATAATGTATCGTGGAAGATACATTGTTTCTTCTGAACTTTAATGAAAATGCAAGAAAGCTCAAATAATGCTTTTAAATGTTTGTTATCTCTACTGTTATTTATCTTAGTTCTACAGTTCTTAAAAGTTAAAAGCATATAAAAAGTAGAATAATTTTACATGGTCACTTGAGGAGGCACCAACATCATCTGCCATTTTGAAGAATAGGGTTGAAGAAAAAAATTGTTTTTTCCTTTACTTTACTATCGACTAAGTGCTTCACTTGTTTAATAAGTACATTAGATGCTTCTTTAAAGATACATGGCTGTTAGTTCAGCTTAACCTATAAATTTAATCAAGAAAAAAATTTGAAATTCATGTATCTTTAAAGATACATTTTACCTTTAAGGGTTACAAAATTGGTAACTCCATTTTAATTCAAAGAAATAGAAATAAAATAAATAATAAAAACAGTTAAAAAAAAGTCACCCAATGTGGAGAAATACAAATATTGAAGAAGAAGAAACACAGATGAAATGAAGGTCTTGTGCAGCTTATGTAGATAAAAACACAGATGAAAAGGTCTTGTGAAAAAATTTTACACGAAAACACAGAAAGAAACACAGTAAACAAGAGAAGCAATTCTAGATGATAATCATATGATCAGTAGCATGTTGATAACAAAATTAGAATACGAAGGATACAAGTCAGTCAGGCCTAGGAACAAAATGAGAAGGGCTAGGCTAATGAGTGCACAAACAAAATACGACAAAACTACACAACCATGTGATAATTCTGTCAAAATATTGTACATTAATTCCCATTTTTTTCTCAATTGTACTGTATTAATGAACTTTTTGAAGAAACAGGCGAAAATGGAAATCAGATTTTGAAGTTTTTTAATTGTATAGATCCAGGTTATACATTTTTCAAATCGTAAAAAATAGATAATTTTCTGTACATTTTTGGATATTTTATTTCTCCTAAGTTAGCGATGAATCAAAAAATAGGAATTGCATTATAGAAGAGGGTAAAATTTTACTATTTTTGTGGCTCTGAAAATGGGATCGCATTATAGTGGAATACTTATGGTAAGCAAAATAAAAAGTTTAAAAGAATCATTACTGCATATTATGCAAAACCGTCTATAATAATCACGCTAATAAAACCAGAGCAAAGTTAAAAACGTAATTCCTGTATACAAAGCCCAAGTTCAACAGCAATAAAGTCACTTTTTTTTTTCCGTAAATATCTTCAATCAGTCAGTTGCTTTCTTTTAGCAGCAACATTTCAGATTTTCTAAGTAGTCATTCAAAATGTGGGATGCCCAGTTGTGATGTCCACAAGCACAGTAGTTTTTGGCAGATTTTTTTTACTCGAAAACCCTACTTAATTAAGTTCAAAAAGTAAGACAAATTATTACTCGTTCTTTAGAGCTGACAGTAATAAATGCAGAACATGAATGCATCAAACAAGATGAGGAAGAAGAAGAAATGGTACTTCACCCTAACAAAGATCTGCCAAAATAATTATATGGTATTTTCTTTAGACAGACTATTCCAATTTTGAAGGATTTTAAATAAATTTTATTTCTTGTTTAATATAACTTCTAGATGTAATGAATAAATTTTTATTTTGTTATATGACGTTTATTTATTTTGAATACAATATACAGTAAAAATCCCGTTACAACGTACGTCGATGGAACTGGAATTTTGTACGTTAATCTGAAACTGGGGACTTGAATGTTAATGCATATTGGATACTGGATAAATATTCCGTATGCACACAAAAAAACATAAGACTACTTGGAGTATAGCAGGTTTAGAATGATATATACTTATTTTAATTTAATAACAAATGGTCTGTGTTATTTTATTCAATACAAATACAGAATAGTACATTGCAGCTCGAACCTTGATACAACGAACGTCATTATAATGAAAGTTTCGTTACTATGAAAAAAATTTTTGACTCCATGCTCTGTGTAACTAAAATAATGCTTATTTTACTTCATTATAATGAATTCCATTACAGCACAGTTGTGACCAGAGTTATGATTGTGTTTTTTTTGTTGTTATTTTTGTGTATTCATTTGTGACTTTGAGTTCAACTTTGTACCATCAGTGTGTACAGTAGTTGCACTGCACTCTGAGAAACACTACAGCCAAATCTGTTCTGCAATGGCAACAAAACAAAACTGCCAGCAAATTTCTCTTGGTGAAAAATTGCAGATGATCGAGCATGTGAGATGGCAGGGGGAAAAAGGAGAAGTTCCTAAAAATTTTGGCATAATTCCTTCAACATTAAGTACAATTTTAAAAGAACGGTACAAAATTGAGACACTTGCCAAGAAGGAAATCGTTCCACAACATAAGAGAATAAGATGTCCAAATTATGAAGATGTTGAAAAAGGTGTTTTTCAATGGTTTCAAGATGTAAGATCCAGAAACATTCCAGTAAGTGGTCCCCTTGTTCAAGAAAAGGCTTTAATTTTTGCATCTTCCCTTGGGCATGTGGATTTCAAAGCAAGTTCAGGATGGCTCTATACATTTAATGCATGTTATGTTTAATTTCATCGAAAACAATTTGTGGAGAAGAAATTTCTGTGTCAATGTATCAAGTGAACACGTGAAGAACAGGACGCATAAAAGAAATCATAAAAGACTTTGATGCGTGCAACATTTTCACCGCAGACGAAACTGGCCTCTTCTACCATTTGCTGCCACTTCGTACGCTGCCTGTAAAAGGCGAGTGCTGCAAGGGTGGCAAAAAATCAAAGCAAAGATTGACTGCACTGATATGTTGCAACATATCTGAAACTGAAAAATTGAAACCCTTGATCATTGGAAAATGAGCGAAACCTAGATGTTTCAAAAACGTGTACTCATTGCCTTGTGAATAAATGCGCATATATGACTCAGGAAATTTTACTGAATGGCTCAATAAACTTGATGTAGAAATGAAAAGTGATAATCGAAAAATCTTGCTGTTGATCGAGAATTGCTCTGCTCACAATGCACCACCCAGTGGGAGCATTCTGTGAAAAGAAAGGCCACCAGACGGCAGGATGGCCAAGTGCGGTCTAATAGCTACCCATGATGCCCAGTGTTACATGTTTTTTTGGCTTTATATTCACGTGTTTCGATTTGATATATATTTCTACTGCCTTCTATCTTTATGTCAAAACAAAGATGGGCATTTTTTTCCGAAAGATAAAGCTCACTCTTTAAAAAAGTTTGCAATATTAGTTTATCTCATTTTTCTTTGTTTATTACTGCATGGTTGATGCTTACATTCTGGTTAACAATAATCGTCAGATTAAAAGTTTTATGTGGATCAGTGGTTTCCTGTTATCTTTATTGAAGTTCATCCACAATGTCCAGCTCCAGTTCTCTCTTTAATAATTACAGCTTTTTTCAATGAATAAAATGAAATTTTTGATCATTAAAATAATTTTTCATATCAATAAAATAGTTTCCTGGCCAAAGATTCCTGGTTTGAATCCAGGCTGCGGAATTTTCTTTACTATTTTTCATCAAAATATAGTTTCGTTCAAAAAAACGTAGTTTCATGTTGGAAAATAAACATTCACATCAATAAAATAATAGATAACATCTATAGAATAATTTTTCACATCAATAAAATGTAGTTTCACCTCCTAAGCGTTATTTTAGAAAATGTAACCTAAACTGATCTTCTTATTCAGCCGATTCGTATTGATAAATTACAGTAACAGTAAAAAAAATTCAAATTATTAAGTAGCAAAAGAATGGAGCTACTTATTGTTTTCACAATATCCGTTTGTCTGTCAGTCCGTCCGTCCCCTTCATAATTTCCGCATTTTTTGAGGTAGAAGTTGAAATTTGGAATGTAGCTTACTACGGGCATGTGCACCTTCACTATGTAGTTTGGTTTTGATTGGCCCACTGGGGTCGGAGTTTTGGGGGCGGAAATTAGAGGGGACCAAAAGGTCTACGCGTATTTATGCATTTAAAGGAGTGAAATTCAGTATGCAGATTCCTCTATGCAAGATCAACATTACTATGAAGTTTGGGCCAAGTTGTCCCAATGGGGTCGGAATTGTGGGGGTGACAGTTACTTGGTCTTTAAAACTATGGCAACATATGGCATGTCATATAACATTCGATCGGAAATGATGAGAAACAAAAGAAGATAGAGCTCTTTTACACTTCTAAATACTGCGTTCGAGAAAATCAATTTTTTCGATTTAAAAAATTGGGGATGGGGGTTTAAAAATGAGATAAAAGGGTAAAAATAGATGATCTTAGGGCTGCTGTACTTTCTTATACCTTCCTTGGGAGGATTAACTTCTTATTCATGTTTTGAGTTATAATGAAACTGTATATAATTTTATTTCTAAAATGAACAAGAGTATTACAAATAAGATAATAATAGACAATGATACAGTAAGAAAAATAACTGAGTGTTCAATTATACAATATTACAGTAAAATAGAAATATATTAAAGTTATCTAGAGCTTCCTTATATTTTATAGTTTGTCAAATGAAAAAATATGAATAATTTGAATTTTTTTTTTTACTGTTACTATAATTTTTCAGTACGAATCTGCTGAATAAGAAGATCAGTTTAGGTTCCAGTTTCTTGAAATAAAATTACGTCTTATTGAAGCAAATTTACATTTTTATGACGTGAAACTACGTTTTATTGATGTGAAAAATTATTTTAATGATCAAAAATTACATTTTATTTATGAAAAAAGCTGCAGGATGGCAAAAATATGTATACTTGAGAAATTTGTTGTTAACAAAGATTTTAATGGTTCAAGTATAGGATTTTTTTAGAACATAATATAAAGTGTTTCTGCACCATTTTTGCAATGAATTTTTCATTCCTCAAAACTTGAACTACACTGCTTTGCTATGAAATACCCCACCCACAAGGAGTTATCTGAATGAGCCAAAACAACGATGCATTGTTCCAGCTGCAGGTGTAGGTGATCATAAAGGTGGCGAATGTCATCTTGGGGTATGTCTATCCAGGCCTGGTGAACCTGCTGTGTCAGTTCATGGAGATTGTAGGGTGATCATAAACAACGTCCCACCATGTCCCACACGTGCTCAATTGGCAATAGGTCTGGGGACCGCGCGGGTCATGGCAGGCTCATGTTTGCCGTGTGCTCTCTGGCGTTATCCTGCTGATAGACTGCAGAAAGGGCAGTAATATGAGCTGCAGAATCTCTTTCACGTACAGTGCTGCTGTCAGGATGTCTTGGATGTTGACTGAAGGCATTCTGGTATCGTAGCCAATGGCAGCCCAGATCGTGATCTTGAGTGTTGGTCCACGATGGCGATACCAGATGCATTGTTCATTGGCACATTCCAGTGGTCTGCACCACACACGCTTGCGTCTGTCGTCGGCGTCCAAACAAAAGTGGGATTCGTCACTCAAGACCACTGGGCGCCATTCCATTCGCCAGCCCACTCATTCACGACGCCATTGCAGTTGTATTGCGTGGTGCTCATGTGTCAAAGGAAGACACAACAACCGGCGTGCTATTGTCGCTATTGACACTGGAGTAGTACCGGGAATATTGATGTTGTTGTTGTGCAGTTGCCGCAGGGTGATGCTTCTGTTCACAGTATTTGCCTATTGGTACAAGCTGACGTGCTTCTCTGGGCCCCAGAGCCTGGTCTTCTGGTATGTATGCCTCTCTCTCGCCATTGCCTCCAACATCGGCCTACCGCGTCCCCGTGACACATGGACACCAATCCGTCTGGTTGACCATCCTGTCTCGGAGAGGCCAATAATCCGACCTCGTTCAAATTCCTTTAATTGCGTGAACGGTTGTCGTTGTTGTCGTCGCGGCATTGAGACCGTTGTGCAGATTACAGTACTGTACGTTCACGAGGCAGTTGCTTCCTCCCTACTGCATGGGACGTCTCGCACAGGTGTCAACCGATGAGCCTATACAGGCACCCGGACACCCTGTATCAAACCAAACGGTCATGTCCCATGAGCATGCATATAATCGTTTACTAGTCGGAGGTAGATGACCCCCCCCCCCCCCACTGAATATGGATAAGGTCGGTTAACTCCTTGTTGGTGGGGCAATTTCATTGCAAAGTAGTGTATTTTAAAATCTTTAAAGTATAAATTGCAAGATGAAAGTTGTGCATTGCTGCTAAACAGCTATCCAGAATCAATAATACGATGCTGGTTTTTTAAGTACCGTATTTTTTCTAATATAGGCCCGGCTCTAAACCCAAAAAAGTCAAAAATTTTAGGAGTGCGGCCAAAGTGAGTGCGGTCTGAAAAATTTAGTTTAACTCTTCAGCAGCAGCCATGCTCTATCAATGAACTTCCGACCAATAGCACGATAGAGCATTCTATGACATCACAACACCTTGGAGGAATTGCTGACAATAACTTTAACACATGAAGTACGTAATATACTTAATAAGCGATAATAATTTATGAATGAAAATATGTGACCGGTTAATTATTGTTCTGAAGGGTTAGAATATTAATTTCACAAATAGAAAACGATTGAACTCAAATCCACTTGTGTTTTTATCGGATAACTTTTTACTGATCAGCGATCGATTTACCTTTCAAAAAGCATAAAGTTTAACAGAATTTTCTTATAAAAAGATAGGAAGCAAATATAAGAGAACATAGGTATCATATTGTATTGGCTGTCGGCCACAAAGTGTTCCGCTATAAAAAGTACTCGTCTAGAACTGTGAAATCAGGTGCATTTTTTTTTGTGGGGGGGGGGGGGTAATCTTTAATAATAGAAGAAAGAAATTCAACTCTATTTATTGTACGAGACAATTGTACTTATTTATACAAAATTTATAGTAAAATAGAGTTGAATTACTGTTCGTTTTTGTCAATTTAATAACCACCACCTCCCTCCATCCCCAACTGAAATCAGGAATAGTGTCAATAACGTAAGCGTAATGATTTTTTGGTCGATAGTCAATACCTTGTGACATGTCATGTCAGTTGACTGCGCACATATGCCCAGCCAATTAAATTTTAAGATATAATTGTGTATTGTTCATTGTATCTGTGTTATCTTGTCTGATCAATTGGGTCCGTTTTGGTCATTTGTTTTATTAATTCATTTTAATATATGTATTTCTTTAGTAACATTGTTATAGCGATCGCTGTCGCGCTTCGGCGACGCAGCAGCGTTCGTGATTGTTGAAAAGAGCAAGTATTGTCATCTTAGAGTATGTCTAAGACAAGAATATCGTCTCTTAATGAGGCATTGTTGTTATTCTATTGAAGTTTTGTTTTGACAATGTGTAGTTATGATATTAAGTTTTTTTTTGTTATATGAGCGTGTTGCTGTTCGGAGGAGTTGGTAGAAGCAGGAGTTCATGGTAGAAGCCATGAACATTAGCCCTAATGGATCTGATTATTGAAATATTAAACATTTACCGCATCAGTAGTAAATTAATGTTTATTTAAGAAGAAAATGAAACTCTGTTTTAATATCAGCATAGTTTTAGTGGAAAAGTTGTAGTGAAAACTGATGCTTGTAAAAAAATTAGATCAACTGTATCTGTATTTGTTTTGGATATAGTTCTTAAGTTTGATCAACACTATAACCAGGATTTCTGATCAACCAGCCGCTAATTCTTCTCAGCAGTGAGAGTTTTTGACTTCACTCTAGGTAACATCTTAAGTGTAGAGAATAAAATGTCAATGCATTGGCATTGCCCACCACAACTAAAAGTCACCCAACCCAGAAGTACATGTTGTTGTGTAGAGGTTTAGGGAGGCCAATCATTGTAGCAGTGGCATGAACCCAGCCGAACGCACAAGTACCGCAATTTCACGCGGATAGTCTGCGGACTATCTGTATTTTTTTCATCTGAAAAATGACTCTGCGGATTATCCGAGGGGCGGATTATCTGGGAACAAATTTTTCAAAATTGCAATAGGGGAAAATATCTTCGCATTGAATGATGGGTACAGCTGCCATTTTTTGAGGGCAAAAGGAAGGCAATCCTATACTGCTACTCATCGAAGTGTGCCGTTTTTGCCCGACTTGTTATTGTATAAAGATGGTAACGAGTTGTTGCGTGTTTGGATGTATTGTATAACAATGGGATAAGTTCAGAGCCATGGCAGCCATGGGTCTCGATGCCCTCAAAAGATGGTGGATATTCAATGTTTATGTTTTGATATTTCTCGCTATAAATGGTAAACCTATAAAAGTGACGTCCACAAGATTGCAGCGGCCGCGAGTAATAGAAATAGATGAGAAGTTTACAAAATAATATATTTCACAAATTTACCCATTTATTTCTTATAGTAATTTATGAAGTAGAGTGCTCCATCTATATAATGGCAATGTTGGGACAAATCCATTTTTTATAACGAGTTGCCGTTATGTAGACAGAGCGTACAAAATTTCCCACTCGCGGATGTTTAAAAGACATTTTCTGATTTTCAAATGTTTATTAATAAATTGGCATCTATGATTTTACATCCTATACAGTCTAATAAGTGCTTTAGAATAAGATTTAAGTCAAAATCGATGTTTATCTTGAAAAAAAAAAAAAAAGTAAATAACAATACTTATTTCGATTTCACTACGCTTCATTGACTTACAAGCAGCCGAAATCGCATTTCACATCACGTTTTCACATTTTTTCGTTTCACCTTTTCCCAATTCCGCAATCGGAAAATTATACTGATTATTTAGTTAGTTTAAACCAATTATACAGGGTGATTTACATCGAATGTAAAATACTTAAAGGGGGTATTATAGAGGTTAAGATAAACACAAAACGTCCTATGAACATGGGTTCAAATATGAACGATAACTGAGATATGAACAGAAATAAAAATGCCGCCACCAAGATCAACAAGTTAATAACTCAGGTTCTGTAAAGCCTAGATTAATGCAATTTGGGGGAATAACAAGGTACATAAGACTGTGTATACCGTTAAAATTTGATTGAATTCCAACGAGAAGTTTCCGAGTTACACAGTCAAAATTGTGACAAGTGCTAGTTAGTACTCACAAGTGAACACGTATTATGATGTTGAATGAGTAACTTGGAAACTTCTTGTTAGAATTAGATCAAATTTTAAAGGTATACACAGTCTTATGTACTCTGTTATTCCTCCAAATTTCATTAATCTAGGCTTTACAGAATCTGAGTTATTAACTTGTTGATCTTGGTGGCGGCATTTTTATTTCTGTTCATATCTCAGTTATCGTTCATATTTGAACCCATGTTCATAGGACGTTTTGTGTTTATCTTAACCTCTATAATACCCCCTTTAAGTATTTTACATTCGATGTAAATCACCCTGTATACTCTTCATCAGTAAATAAGAAATTAATTAGTTAGTTTAAACTAATTTATTATAACTTTATAGAAATATTTATCACGTGATTCTCGATTTAGTGATCTTTTTGCTTGGAAATCAGTATGAACGTTTGTTAATGATCGATCACTGTCGAATGTGATTTTATTATTAATGATCAATAAAAGTTATGTAATAAAAACTTAGCAGGAGCCACCGATGACTGGTCCTTCTTAGCGAGGCTTTCAAGATTGAAGGCTTCGTCAGGGCATAGAAACCTTTACATATCCAGTGGCTTACGGCCAGGGTTCTCCCTCTTCCCTGCTTTCCCGGCCTCGTTCTTATCGGTGGCTACAGCCTAGCATTTTCCTGTTGTTGTTTTTTTTTCAACTTCATAATAATCGAAAAAGTATGATCGAAAATTAAAGTGATTGTCAGTTACTGCTATGAAATTAGTTTCACAGAATGATCCCTGTCAGAGCGTTGAGAGAGAAACGGGGAGCACTTTCATTCAAAAGCTCGTACTTGTCACGGAATGCATTCCCGTGGAGCTGTTTACTTTTGCGTAATATCCATGAAGCGAAATCGCTAAACTGACGCTAAAATAAAATTGTAAAATTGCCGACACATCGGGGCATTATCCCTAATGAAGCAAGCAAATTTTGTTCTCATCACAGCTTAATAAATTTTATCAGGGATGGATGAAGGTAGATTTTATTGATGCTTATTTCTGTAGATAAAAACGCGATGGCCTTTGAATTGATGGCTTTAAATTATCCAGCCTTTGTTAAATCGTTTTCTAACATTGAAATTAATATTCTAACCCCTCAGAACAATAATTAACCAGTGACATACAGTGCTGGACAGAATTATAAACTCACATGAATTCTGAACCAAACTTTACTAAAAACAAAAAGATCTACATCAGCTTTTTACATATCATTTTCCAAACATAAATTTACCACTTGCTTATTGTCATTCGTATATTTTAAAAATTTTTTGTACAACGACAATAAACTCATAATTTCACTTGGACAAAATTATAAACTCACCCTTAGAAAACAGAAGTATGGCGATTATTTTTCAAACATTAGTACTTTGTTGGTCCTCCATTGTTTCTTATGACTTCAAACATCCTGTTTGGCATCTAATCGACAAGTTTATGCAAGTACTCAGTGGTGATAGATTCCCTTTCTTCCATGGTGGCAGTGGTGAGCTCTTGAGTAGTCTGGAATTGCCGATGATCTTTATAAAGAAGATGTGCTAGTTGTCCCCATACATTCTAAATTGGGCTGAGAACTGGGGAGCATGACGGCCAACATAAAACATTTATCTGCTGCTCTTGAAACCATTTTTTCATAAGGTTGTAACGATGGCATGGAGCATTACCTTGCTGGAAAGACCAGTTATCTCCACTAAGAATTTCACCATAGCTTGAAAGTTGAGTTTCCAGCAGCACTTTGTATCTTGCAGAGTCCATGCATCCATTGATCACTACCATATCACTTTTACTCTGAGCAGAAAACGTCCCCCAAACCATTACTGAGCCACCCCTATTTGATGACTCGGTTTGAGCTATTCGTCTTGTCTGATGTTATGCCAATAATAGTCCCATCCATCGGGACCATCAAGGTTGAATTTCTTTTCATCAGAGAACACCACTGTGTACCACTCGTGAGTCCATGCCATATTTTCTCTACAAAACTCCAATCTTGCATTTTTGCGGGCTTGGTTTAGTGGTGGTTTTCGTAGAAATTTTTTGTAGACAATGATGGGGGTTTTAGGTTTTTTCTAGTTCTGTATATATATGGGTATTGCCCGTCTGTAAATCACTCACTGATGATGGATTTTTGAAATCCGAAATATACATCTGAGTCAGTAAAATATTTTTCTATGTGGAGTAGTGTTTTCTGTTTTTTCCTTTATTTGGTAAATTTATGTTTGATAAACGATATTTAAAAAGCTGATGTAGATCATTTTATTTTTAGTAAAGTTTGGTTCAAAATTCATGTGAGTTTATAATTCTGTCCAGCACTGTAACTTTTCATTCATAAATTATTAAGTAAAAAGCGTGTTAAAAAGTTAATGTCGGCGATTCGCTCGGCCGGAATTCACTGTACATGATGATTCACGATTAGTTAAAGATGTTATGATGTCATAGAATGCTCTCTATCGCTATTGGTCAGCACCCAGCAGTGAGTGCGTTGATAGAACCATGGCTGCTGCTGAAGAAATAAAGAGTTGCGCTTGTTCTTTAAAATGAGATTACTGTAATTATTTCACATTTAAATAAAAAATTTATAAAGGTTTCATTAAATATATAAAAGTAATGAAGATGGCTATGTAAATAATAAAATGACTAGCTAAATTACTATTTAAAATTACTAGTTTGAGAAAGGTTTGAAATGAGCCACTTTTTACACGGGCTTGAACTTTCAGATATTCCGCGGATTTTCTGAGAAGCGCACTTTCTGAGAAAATTTTTACAGAAAAGGTGTTTTTTTTTATCCTTCGGATTATCTGGGAGGCGGACTATCCGTGTGGAATTACGGTAGGTGAGGCAGTCGAGCGTGGGTGAGCGGTGCAGTGCATCATGGATGTCGTTGCGCGCAAGCAGACACTTTTCTCAAAACCACCCGCTCTCAGAGCAGTTAGCTCTTTTGGTCTGTCTGCGTTAGAGTCTGTCTCCCTGGAAGGGTTACCATAGTTCCCCCTTCTGTTTGATAACTAAAGGAACCACAGGGCGTCAGAGTACGCTACTTTACTGGGAAATAGGGAGCTGGCTCTAACTGGGAAGCCTAAACTTTAAGCTCCTCCCACCTAGGTCCCTTGTGACACGCAGCTTGGGCTGAGCTTATAAAAAGCGCATTCAGCCGCTCTCATAGCCACGCTTAGCTGATACTGGTCACCCATTGTTAATAATATGATGATGACATTGTTTGATAGAAATATTAACATGAAAGAGATAAGATGTGTAGTGACAGAGATTTTTTGTGGGAGTGTGTTTAATGATGATTTGGAGATATTGTAGAATTTGTTTTTTTATTTGGTCACCAGTGCACTGAGTGTTTTGAAATTAGAGTAATGAATTATTTGTCTGATTATAATAGTGATTTTTAGAGAAATAAAAGTTTTATGTTTTTGTTAATTAGCATGTTTGTCCGTCACTGTTCCCCCTCTAATATCCGCCCCGAACCCCTGACTAGCACCCCTCGCCATTAAGCTACACAGTAGTGGGGTCCATTACAGTAGGTGGGAGGGGCAACGTCACAACATATACCGGGAGATCCAAAAGTGTATTACATTTTTTTGCATTGTTAATGACATTTTCAGTGTTTGCTTTCCAGCAATTCAGTGCTTTCATAAGAATCATGAGGCACTCTTTTGGATCAGCCGGTATATACCTATATTTGATCAATAGCCAATACATATTTTATATTTGCTTCCTATCTTTTTATAAATAAATATGCGGAGGTTTTGAGTTCATGGCTTTAAATTAACCCGCCTTTGTTGAAGGGTTTTCTAACAATGAAATTAATATTCTAAGCCTTCAGAACAGTATTTAACCAGTCACATATATTTTCATTCATAAATTATCGCTTTATTATGTACGTCACATGTTATTGTCGGCGATTCCTTCATGCCCACTCTACTCCAAGGTGTTGTGATGTCATAGAATGCTCTATCGCGCTATTGGTCAGCATTTCGTCGATAGAGCCATGGCCACCACCGAAGAAATAAAGAGCTACACTCGTTTTTTAAAATGAGATTACTATAATTATTTACACATTTCATTAATAAAATTATAAAAGTTTCATTAAATATATAAAAATAATGTAGATGTTATTTAAATAATGGAAATACTGTCTAAATTACAATTTAAGATACTACGGGACGCTAAAACGAGGTAATTCAATCTTTTTTTTTTTTTTAAACCCAAGAAGTTCGCGGCCTTTAAATAGTTATTTTTTTGTTCCACCATCAAATTTGCAGCTGCAGCCTAAAGTGAATACGGCCAATATTCGAAAAAATATGGTAATTACTGTTTTGATATTAAAAAAATACGGAGAATTTTTTTATCACCTTAATATTTCATTATTTTACGCACGTTGTATTGTACAGTGTATATATTTATAATTCCATAATGTCCAATTTACAATACAAGGGTTTATTAAGATATAAAATTGATGTCCTAAAGGATGAAAATCGATTCTATATCTTAATTAGCCCTTGTATTGTAAATTGGACATTATGGAATTATAAATATATACCTTAATTTTTATATGAAAGCCTGGACCTTAATCTACTTTTCAACATAATTTCCACCTATATTAATATACTTATCATATCATAGGATTAGCTTTTGAATTCAATCCTCATAGAAATCGGCCGCCTGATTTGCAACCAGTACCATTTCAGTGTGACCCTGAAGCAAAACATCCACAAGCAAAATATCCTGCTTATCCCAAAATACAGTGCACATGATTTTTCGGGCTGAAATTGTTTGCATGAACTTCACTTTCTTGGAGATGTTGAACGTCTTTATTACGTAGGGTAACCAGGCGTCCCGGTTTTTGAGAAACTATCCTGGTGTCCCGAAAACTTTTTTTCGGGACGTTAATATATCCCGGTTTCACAAATTGGACCTCCGTTCTAATTCAATCTCATTCAGTCCCGGAATACTATTCCGTTAATTCCTGGGCCATTCCTTCTATTTGTAACAGCCAGCATTCCTATGTTAAATTGAGGCCATAATTGTAAAAAATTTGGTTGGTTGAGGCCATAATTGTAAAAAATTTGGTTGGTTGAGGCCATAATTGTGCGGAACGCCCGAAATCCGTGACCAAACTTTCCAAGACACTTATGGGAGAATGGCGAAAATTACCTATCGAAACGTATCAAAAACTTGTGGACAGTATGCCTCTGAGGGTAGAAGCTGTGATAGTAGCAAAAGGTGGACCAACAAGGTACTAAAATATATATATTTTTGAGTGTTTCTATTAAAGGTATGGTGTCCCATGACTTTTGATAGGGTAGTGTATTTATCTACGTGACTGTTATACTTTAACTATAACTAAATAAATAGAAATACTAACTCTTGAGTTCTTATTTATTTGAATTTATTAATTAATTGAATAAAAAAATAAATACATATATTTATGACAAATTCAACAACTTCCAGTCACATGACACCAGCTTCTGGTCACATGACATCAATTTCCTGTCACATGATAACTTCCGGTCAATATTTTCCAGTGTCCCGGTTTTTCATTTTGGAAATGTGGTCACCCTATTATTACGGGGACTGTTTATAAATAACTCAATAGAGAGAATAGACTTACCTTAAAAACTCTGTGGATACTTGAATACATAAGAGATGAAGAAAGGAAACTCCACTTGTCCACAAGCATAAATTTAATACACCATAAATGTATACATTTCGGTCACTAAGTTACCTTCTTCAGTATGATTCAGGTTGACTTGTTCAGAGTCTGTATTTATAACAAAGAGGTACCAATCAGGGAACAGAGCACCTTGATTTGGTTTACAAAAACGGGTTAATTAACAGGATTGGAGGAGAGTCAAACCACTCTACAAAATTATACAAAAATTATACAAAAAAAAAAAAAAAAATTATACAAAAAGTTTTGCAGAAAACAGAAATCTCTAAAATAAATACGTACAATAACTACTTTCTTCATCTCTTACGGGGACTGTTGTTTTGATTCCTGTGTAATATGAAAAGCCATGTTTCGTCACCAGCGAAAATTTGGTTTAAAAACTTATCCTCTTAGACACTGAGGAAGGTCAAAGTACTGGCTAAACGATTTGGTTTTGTGCAACTCTGTGCTGAAGTGGTTAGCAAATCAGGCGGACATACAGTACAGTAAGTGACTTAATATAAGTGGAAATTATGTTGAAAAGTGGATTAAGGTCCAGGCTTTCATATAAAAATTAAGGTGTTAAAATTTTTTTTTTTTTTTATCAATATGGTACTGCACTTAATTAAAAAACACACCTAGTAATATTAAGTGTAAAATTTCAGGTTTTTTGTCACTTTCTTTAGGGCATTTCATTTCCAAAAGTTCTTTATCATTATTCAGCCGATCTGGTCAAGAGCAGAGGAATACCTACTTCACGTTAATGAAAAATCCATATTGGTAATAGTCTCAAACATTTTCATAGCGACCTGGGTTCATGCTTCCTACCACGATCAATTTCAGTTTGCTTTTTAACTGAGATAAAGTACAGTTTCCATATTCTGTTATCGTTGATGTTTTTTTTTTATTTTGAAGCTATGTGATATTAATAAAACCAAGAGTTTATGAAAGAGATCAATGAACAATGACAATGCTGGATAATGTCAGTGTTAAGACGTGCTTTAGACTGGATTGGCCCCTGGCGTGATCTGATGGCAATTTCTCTGAACGCTCACATTAAGAAACGTTTGTGTTGAGTTTTTTTCCACCAAATTGTACAGCGGTTTTGCAGCCACTAGATTTGAGTATCATCCGTGCTGTTAAGGTGGTGTATAGAAGACGATTACTACAACAACTTCTAATGAACATTTCTTTTAAAAGGTATTGGAAAATATTTTTATGTGGATAGTAATAATTAAAGGTATAAAAATAAAGAAACTCTTTCACCACAACAAACAAAGAATGACTAGAACATTGTTAATCAAACCGAAGTAGAGTTTAATGAACAGGAGTTGGGGCTTTTGTCTAAAGGAATAAAGTTTGCTGTCAGGAACAAACAAAAAGACATTTACCAATTGGTTGGGGAAATAGAAGGAGGAATTAAGTTTCTGCCTGACTCACATAAAAACGCAATTAGAAGACAGTGTACTAAGGTTTTGTCCGATAATTGGAATAATTATAATTCAGATGGGTCAGATAGAGTCAGTATTTTAATATTATGAAGTTTCTCAATAACAAAGACTGCTTCTTAAAAAGCGATAAGGGCAATAGTACAGTTATTTTAAAGAAATCGGATTATTTCGATAGAGTTGATAATCTGATCTCTGAAGGACTTTTTGAGATTCTAAACAAAAACCCATTATCCAGATTAGTTACGGAAGTTAAAGATGCTATTAAGAATTGTTCGAATATCATTCCCAATAGCTTGGCCTCTTCACTAATTATCACAAACCCTACTTAACTAGATTGTATGCTTTGCCAAAAATTCACAAACCCGGAAATAAAATGCGTCCTATTGTATGGAATATAGACTTCCCTATCTACTGGGTTTTAAAATTTTTGGCAAAATATTTGAATACATTATATTTGAGAAATCTCAATTTATGACTAATGAAGAAACTATGGATAAACGGAAAAATGAGGAGCCAGAAACTGTGGATGGACATCAAACAACAGAAGACAGAGAAACCACTAATCCACATAACGAATTTATTCTGATGAATACGTATTTCGGCAACCAAGCTGCCTTCTTCAGCATCCAAGGGAAGCTATGATCAGAGAGGCAAGCTGTTCTGATGGTAAGTGAGAACATTATAGGACTTATATCGGCACAAAAGGCCAATCAAATTAATTATACATAAGAGAAAAAAACAAAAATAGACTGCATTTACGCAAATCATTTACACAAACATGATTATTGGTTCGACGACTTTGAAATTCTCCACAGCACGAGGGACCTGCAACTATTGAACTTCCTGGAGAGGTACGCGATCAGCCTAGAAGAACCGAGCAAATTCTTAAACAGTGATAACGGCTCTCTTGATCTGTCCCATCTGAAGACGGTTGCCAAACTGTGTAAGTTTCAAACTCGCCCCACTATCAACAACCAATGAGATGACTTCCTTAGACAACCAATGATGTACAACCAACTGGTGACTTCTTTACTTGAATATTTTCCATTGGCTAGTTAATTATCTTGTGTAAATGCAGTCTGTTTTTTTTTTTTTCGCTTATGTATAATTAATTTGATTGGCCTTTTGTGCCGATATAAGTCCTTAAATGTTCTCACTTACCATCAGAACAGCTTGTCTCTCTGATCATAGCTTCCCTTGGATGCTGAAGAAAGCAGCTTGGCTGCCGAAATACATATTCATCAGAATAAATTCGTTATGTGGATTAGTGGTTTCTCTGTCTTCTGTTGTAAGAAACTATGATTTTTTTCATTAAATCTCGTGGTGGATATTTTTTTTTATTGTTCCAGATGTTATTTTTACTGATAATTTGTATTCAGGTTTAAGTAATTCATTGTTGTAGTGCATGGACCATTGTTGTCGTAAATATTCTTTTTTTTTTTTGAACTCACATGATGCGAGCTCTTGTCCCATTTGGCGATTTTTCTCTCGCCACTAATTAATTCGGTCGCGAGACGTTATACTGTCTAATTGTTTATAAAATTATTGCGTAATTAGTGCTCTATTTGTTCTAGAACATTCTTTCTTCATCTTCCTTGCTTCTGCCATCTTCACTTCTCTGCCATCTTCGCTTCTGCCATGGTGGCTACTCAGTTTGCTAGTATTTCTTTTTCTTTGCTTCAGCCTTAAGATTGTACCTCTGCAATTGCAATTACGAGTTTGCCAACGTGGTCCCCACGTTTCATGAGTGTCAATGTTTATTTCGACCGTCGCTCGTTTTTTTGCCGTTTCACCATGTTTAGGCCTGGCCATGATGCCTATTTTGTTCGGACAGTACAATCTCTGCTATCTTTCTCCATACCCGAATATTTCATCTGCAGAACCATGTACGTAGGTTGTTGGATTAACTGTGCTTTGCGAGATGCCACGGCTGTACTACCGCTCCACTGAGTAATTTATTCATTTTTTTGTACTAATATTTGTGCAAGTCACTGAGTACTTAAATTCATATATTTTTTGTTGGCGTATAATTTTTAACTTCTACCATTGTTAACCATAGGACATTTGTGTTCTAGTTTCTTTTTACTGTCATTAATAAAATTTTCGACTCATTAATAGCCAAATTTCCACTTTAACACCCACCTCATCACATTAAAACTTTCAGATTTTGACAGTTCAGTGAATAACAGTTTAGATTTACTCAACAAATTGAAAAATAAGATAGTCAAAGAAGGTGAGAATTTAATCCCTTTTGATATTATCTCGTGCTTCCCAAGCATTCCCTTCCCTGAAACTATTAGTTTTTGAATGATGTTCTCCTCAAAAATAATATCCCAAAAAATAATATTGATGAATATTTAAGACTTATAAAACTTTGCGTGAACAATAACATTTTTCAATACAAAATGGTGGGGCACTCACATGGGTTCTTGCCTGAGCTCAATATTAGCCGAAATTTTCCTCAAAAGCTTCAAGGACATACTTAAGAACTCCAGGGTTTATTTTCCTGATACAGGGTACTGGCTACATTGGTGATGTGTTTACGATTTTCGACACTACTGCCTGTGATATCAACGCTTTCATTAGACACCTTAATAGTTTTTATCCTTCAGTACAATTTACGTTCGAAATAGAAGAAAATCGGAAGCTTACTTTCTTAGATATCATTATTATCAGAATTAATGATTCCTTGTCTTTTAATGTGTTTTGTAAACCCACCAACGGATTAAATTACATCCCTAGTGATTCTAGTCATCCCTGGAATCAGAAGGTTTCTATATTCAATTTCATGATTGATAGAGCTATCAATCTCCCTCTAAATCAAAACGATTTTCAAAAAGAAGTCTCTTTGATCAAGAAAATAGCATTGAATAATGGTTATAGTTCCAGAACTATCTCTGATATTGTCAAAAAAAGAAAATATAAAAAGTTTATTTTTGATATTACTACCCTCAACAACGTTAAAGATAAGAAAAAAATTGTTTCACTACCCTATAGTAAATCCTTTATCAAAAGTCTTAGTTCGGCCTTAAAGCCGTTTAACATCTCTCTCTCCTATAGCAATCCAAATCAGATGAGACATTGGCTGATCAATCCAAGAATAAAATTTCGGAGTGGCAGAAATCCGGGATATACAGGCAGGGTTCGCGCTAGGACAAAAAATCTAGGAGTCAATTTGACTTCCAAGCCTGAAAACTGCAAGTCCAATTTCAGAAAATGCGAGTCAAATTTTAAATTCTTTCTAATTTCTATATTTTTACATGCAACCACAATCTCTGTAGTTGCTGCTATAGTTAATTGGAAATTTAAACAAGAGCGCAGGTGACAAAATGAAGTGTTAAAATGTGGTGAGAAGGATATGGGCCGCTGATATTCAAAATTAAACAAGTCAATTTTGACTCACTGGTCAAAAAATCACGAGTCAATTTTTAGCAAAAATGCCCATTTGACGCGTAAATTGTGAGTAAGCGCGAACCCTGTACAGGGCTTTGCAATGAAATTGCCCCACCCACAAGAAGTTATCTGAATGAGCCAAAAGTAGGTATACAGCAAGAGATACATCTGAAAAAACCTTTATTACATTATTGAGCCAAGATGTGCACTCGTTTGTACAGGGTGACCCAAAGGAAAGCGGCATTAGTAGTTGTGGCACCACTTCTAGCGGCAATGCATTGTTCCAGTCGCAGGTGTAGGTGAATAAACAGGTGGCGAATGTTATCTTGGGGTACGTCTGCTCAGGCATGGTGAATCTGCCGTGTCAGTTCATGGAGATTGCGGGGTGATCGTAAACCACGTCCCATCATGTCCCACACGTGCTCAATTGGCGGTAGGTCTGGGGACCTCGCGGGCCACGGCAGGCAGTTGACATCATGCAGACATGCCATGCTCGTGTTTGCCATGTGCGGTCTGGCGTTATCCTGCTGAAAGTCTGCGCCGAGTATGGCGTGCAGAAAGGGCAGTAATACGAGCTGCAGAATCTCTGTGACATACCGTGCTGCTGTCAGGGTGCCTTGGATGTTGACTAAAGGCGTTCTGGTATCGTAGCCGATGGCACTCCAGATCGTGATCCTGACTGTTGGTCCACGATGGCGATACCAGATGCATTGTTCATTGGCACGTTCAGTGGTCTGCGCCACACCCGTTCGCATCTGTCATGGATGTCCAAACAAAAGCAGATTCATCTCTGAAGACCACCGGACACCATTTCATTTGCCAGCCCACTCATTCACAACAACATTACAATCGTATCACGCGGTGCTCAGGTGTCAAAGGAAGACACAACAATTGTCGCGGCGTGTAACCAGTGTGCTTTTGTCGCTATTGACACTGGAGCAGTACCGGGAATAGTGATATTGTCCCGCACTTGTTGCAGGATGATGGTTCTGTCCGCTAGCGCTGTTCGCAGTATCCGCTATCGGTTCGAGCTGACGTGCTTCTCCGGATCCCAGAGCCTGGTATTCTGGCATGTGTGCCTTCTCTAGCCATTGCCTCCAACATCGGCCTATCATCCGTGCATCCTGCGACAAATGAACAGCAATCCTTCTGGTTGACCATGCAGCCTCGGAGAGGCCAATAATCCGACCTCGTTCAAAGTCCGTTAATTGCGTGAACGGTTGTCGTTGTCGCTGCATTGAGACCGTTGGGCGGATTACAGTACTGTATGTTCATGAGGCAGTTGCTTCCTCCCTGCTGCCTGGAACGTCTCGCATAGTTGTCAACTGATGAGCCTCTACAGGCACTCGGACACCCTCTGAACCCAAATGGTCATGTCCCGTGAGCATACATCTAATCATTAGAGAAATACATGGATGTCTAGAGTGATACAGATACTTGAGCAGGCAATAAAGGCTTAAGTATCTGTATCACTCTAGACGTCCATTTATTTCTCTATACTAAGTGATACTAGTCCCATGGAAATTTCGAATCGAATCATTTACTAGTCAGAGGAGGACGAGGGGGCCGCACCCGCCCCTAAATATGGATAAGGTCAGATAACTCCTTGTTGGTGGGGCAATTTCATTGCAGAGCACTGTATGAATTCAGATATTCGCAATACCAGATGGTTTAAGAAGGGCAGACGTCGTGCTATCTAGCAACCAGATTCAAGGAACACATTGCTCAGACTGTTCAGGAGGAGCAACCAGTCCGCCATAGCCAAGCATTCATTAGATACTGGCCACGATTTTTTCGATAGAAAATTTAAAATTAAAACAGACAATAAATTTAAAATTAATACAGGCATGTTATGTTCTCAGGACTATAGTTGATCATCTAACTTTTCTTGTAATTATGCTGCGGCATTGTGCAAGATTGTAGAGGATTTAAATAATAAAAAGATTGACATTCGAAGTCTAATAGCGACAGATAATAATAACGTGCTTGACAAGGACCGGAAGAGTGGAAGATTCAAGTCGAATTTGATTGGATCCAACTCGATCGCCAGCGGTGTACTCAAGGCGTCCAAAGGTAATTTTAAATCGAAAAGACTGTTTGTCTCCCGTCTGCAGCCAAACATTTTGGTGAAGAATTTCACTGATTTTGTGGTGGGCTTATTTCCCTCTCTTGTTTTGAATACGTGCGTTAAAATTAAAACTAAGTATCAAACTTACTCCTACTTCATTCTTTATCTAAATGACCATGGTTTCGGCCTGCTGTTTAATGCCAGTCTCTGGCCTAAAGGAGTTTTTTCGTCGCTGTTCGTTGGCAAATTACATGAAACCCAAATTATTCCTCCAACCGGAGACGATTACCAGTTTGACACTACCTGTGCCGATAAACCTTGCACCAATTCCAGTCGGGAGGAGACTGTTTCTTCTCGCCATGATTAACGGGATTGTTTATCAAAACTTACGCGGATTACGTACAAAAACATCCCAGATTTTCGATTTTGTTTCCGAAAGGCCGGACATGATTTATTGTTTTACAGAAACGTGGCTAAACGAGACTTTTGCCGATTTCATCCTCTTTGGAGACGCTTTTAAAGTTTTTAGAGCTGATTGTACGACTGGCAGATGTGGCGGTGGTGTCTTGATTGCGGTTCCCATTTGCTTAAGAGCTAATCACTGCTCCCTGTCTACCAATATTAAACAGGCTGACCTTATTGCGGTAGAGATTTTTATCCAGAAACCTGATGGCCGACTGGACTCCATCATCTTGTGTAACGTTTATATTCCTCCTTTTATACGTAATGGCGATCTGGAGACGTTTCTTAAGGATTTATCAGATTTTTTTTTTCACGTTCCACGTCTAAAATAGTTATTGTCGGAGATTTTAACTTCTCCAACGGTAGCGGACCGAACGTCCATTCTCTCCAACATAGCCAAAAAAGCTTGTTACCAGCTAGCTTGCAGAGCTTGATCTGACTGACCAAAACGATGTTCTTAATAGATTTGGTGGAAATTTCGATAAAGTCTCAAGGAGGCTGTGGTTATTGCTGATAATTATTATCCTTCTCTCCTTGTCCGTTTTCCGCTTTCCTTTGTCAACTCCTGCCAGTACAATGAATCGGACTTTAACTTTTTTCAGTGGCGACTTTAATACCTTATATCAGATCATTTTGAATGCAGATTGGAGTGATGTTTTATCTACTAATGATGTTGATACTATATGGAAAGGTATAATTGAGATTATACATCATGCGATTTCCAGCACTTTTCAAAGATATAACCGGAGCATGGGTATAGGCTCTCGTGTTGTGCGCTCTGCACGCTCCCGTTTGTTCCCGAGATGGATCTCCGTGTGCACGAAAGAAGCATGGTACTACCATAAACAACAATTACACTATAAGTTTAAGATATTGCAGCATCCCTGTGATTACACGGAGTTTTCGGAGGCTAGGCGTTTGTTCAAAGAACTTTGGCTAGCTGATAAGCAGCTTTACTTTAGGTCACTTGAGTCCTTTATTCGTTCCAACCCAAGATCATTTTGGACTATGTCTAAGAAGTTGCTGAATTTGGGGAAGATAAAAACTTCGCAGCCCAAAGATGCAGAACTTCGTAAAGTCACTGACTCATTCGTCAATGCCTTGGACAATGACGCAACTCTTTCCGTGGATACTCCTACTCTTCATGTGTGCTGGCAGCAGTCTAATTCTAAATTCATTTTTCAAGCCTTGTCCGACCAACAAATTTTGGAGCTTGCTAAAAGTTTATTGGCGTTCAGGGCCTGTATTGTACCCAATATTCCGGACTATATTTTCAAGGGATGTTTGGCAGGCCTGATCATTCCGTTCCTCCATCTCTTTACTACGTCCCTGGCTACTGGCCGGTATCAATCTGGATCGACCAACGTGCTCATTTATTCAATCCCTAAGAAAGTGGGCCCGTCCAGTCATAAGTCCTATAGATCGGTCACTAAAATAGCTTTCCCGGCTAAGTTACTAGAGTCGTTGGTCCTAGACCAACTTGCTTGTTATATTGAGCCTTACCTGCCGGACGAGCAACATGGTTTTCGACTTAATAGAAGCACACAATTCAATTTCGTGTCTTATACACATTAACTTACTCGTAAGCTGGACGAGCGTATTCAGGTTGACGCTTTGTTTCTTGATTTTTCCAAAGTGTTCGACAAGATCAATGTCCCTTCGTTGATTCAGAAATTAAAGTTTATAGGAATATCGAATGGTTCCCTTGATTGGTTTCGCTCTATGTTAAGCGGCCGCACTTTTAAGTTATGGTTTCTTAGGCAACCGGGTAGGGTTTTTCCTATAAGAAGCGGCGTCCCGCAGGATTCTCCGCTTGGTCCTTGTTGCGCAGGGTTCTCTGCTTGGTACTCTTTAACATCTTTGTTGCGGATCTTACAGCTGCTCTAAGGGATTATAATATTAGATTTCTTTTTTATGCTGATGACGTTAAACGGTTCCATGAAGTGAGGGGGTGGAGTGACTGTAAGCGGCTTCAGTCCGCTCTATATTCTGTTCACAAGTGGGGCTGCAATAACGGTTTTACTGAATCCCGAAAAATCATTCGTCATTTCATTTAATCGAGCTACTGCTCCTTTCAAATAAGAGTATCACATTAACAATAATATTCTCTCCCGAACTAATTCAATCAAGGATCTCTGGGTTATTTTCTCTCACAATCTTTCTTTTAGCGAGCATATGAATTCCCCGTATCTGAATACCTCGTGTCGCCTGGGTTTGATTAAAAGGGCGTTGGTTTTTGTTTTTTTCTGATTTGAGGACTATCCACACGCTATTCAAGGCTTTTGTCATCCCAAAGCTCATATTCTGTTCCTGGATTTGGTTCGATGGAAACTCTCAAATACTTAGCAAAATTCAGCACAAATGTACAAGTCTTTACTTGTTTATACGCAAACGGACAAGTAACATTAAATTGGGATATGATCAGCCGTTTGAATTTCACCTTGATCGTATCTTTATTCAACGTCTTAGTTAGTATTTTTTTAATAAGATCTCTGTGTCGTCGTTTTATATTGATTTCAATTTTAACTCACTTCAAAGGATGTGAAGGGGGTTTGTTTTAAAGCCCTCTACAACAAAATATACCAATCACTAGACAATTTCAATAAATCTTTATTTTTGATGTCATTTTGCTCCAAAATGAACAGGAAAAATATGAACTGAAGAGAATGCAATAGATTTCAGATATGAAAAATTAGTTTAAAAAAAATATCAACAAAATTCACCCATTCAGATTGTTACAACAAAACATTAAACATAATTTTAGTCCTTCAAAAATATCCAATCACCCAGACTGCCGTTTCAAAAATTTCCAATCAATACTTAGTATTTACACCTTTAGCAGAAATTACTGCATGCAAACGATTTGGCATGAGGGAAATCAATTTCTCACATTGGCCAGCAGATATTTTCGCACAGTGATTGGTCAGGGTAGTTTTTAATTCCTCTCAGGTTCGTGGTTTCTTCCGTCGGACCCCATTTTTCAGAATGTGCCATAGATTTTCAATTGGTGATAAATCGGGACTGTTTGGTGGCCAATTTTTAAGCAGTTCAACTTCATGAGCTTGAAAGCACGCCATAGTTGTTTGAGCTTGGTGTGGTGCTGCTCCATCCTGTTGAAACATTGTTTGACCGTTATGATTAATTCTGGCAACGAAGGCAACAAAAACATTCCTCCAATATATTCTGATACTTTTGAGCATTCAATGAATGCTCAATGAATTTCAATTGGCCAACTCCTCTTGCACTCATACAACCCCACACCATCAGTGAGTCAGAGAATTTGACACCTGTACTTAAGCATTCTGGCTTATAAGTATCATCTTTCTTATGAATAACAAGGTTACCTTCTTTACCATAACAAACTGTAAATTTAGATTATCACTGAAGATGACACTTTTCCACATTTCTGAAGATCATTGAAGATGTCCTTAGCTCAATTCAGCCTTTTTACCATTTGGAGAAGTGACAGTAGAGGTTTGACTTTTGCAGTATAAAATCCGTAACATTGTTCCTTCAGATGTCTACTCCTGTTGTTTCACAGCAGTCAGTTGTGATTTCAGATGTGGTGATATGTTTTTTGCCCTGTAATATTCTTGGGAGAAGTTTGTCTTGTCTTGTTGATGTTTTCCTTGGTCGACGAGTTTGCTTTATTGTGGAAGAGTTTCCTGTTTCTCTCCATTTCAACAACTACACTTTGACATATATTCAATTCAGTAGCTATTTTGCGAGTAGAATATTTCTATAAGTGCTTGTCAACAATCAAATTGCGTATTTCATTACTGGTTGTTTTACCTCGCCCCATTTCATTGTATCAAGTGATTTGAGTCCCAAAAAACCACAGGAAAGCTGAGAATTTTTTTTTTGCATGCAAGTTGGCTGATTAAGCTTACTACAACATAAAAATGCAAATTAAGTTGCAGTCAGCTAAAACTTTCCCATTTTTTGAGGGGTGATTGGAAATTTTTGAAACAGCAGTCTGGGTGATTGCATATTTTTGAAGAACTAAAAGTATGTTTAATGTTTTGTTGTAACAATCTGAATGGGTGAATTTTGTTGATACAGTGAATACTCGTTATAACGACACTGTTTGTCATTTAGGAATATGTCGTTATAATGAATTACCCACTTTTTTATACAGTAGATTTAAAATATTCAATATGGTACATATTTTTTCATATGGTAATCAAACAACCAGTACATATGACTCAAAAACTTTTTTTATTCAAAATAATCGGTTACTAAGGATTGCTTAGTGTTATTCCTACTTAAATTTACAATGTGGGTTTGGACATGATTGAATTCAGTGAATAAATTGGGAGGAACATTAGTATCTTTGTACACAAAAATTTAAAGATAGTATTAAACGCACACATCACTTGCGAAGTAGAAGGAATAGCTGTGACAATTTCCTCTTCAATTTCAATTTCTTCCTCACTTTCTTCTTGTGTTGTGTTTGGTGAGAACAATTCTATTAATTCTGCATCAGTTAGTTCAGCTTCCATAGGTAAATTAGCATCAACTTCAACATAGTCTTGATAAGTACCTTCCAATTCAATGTTCTCTGCTAATTCTTATTTCCATCACTTTCCACATCTTCTAAGTTCTCCACAATCTGATCACTCACAAGTTTTGACTTGACAAAACAATTGAATACAGTTTCTTTCTTTACTGAATTCCATGCTTTTGCAATGAGGTTAACTGCAACTAGCAAGTCAATGGCAGGTTCACCAGTTTTGTTGCTTTCAATATGGGCCAGCTTTAACTCAATCACTGATTTTTTATAGAAATGTTTAACATTGCGAATTATTCCAAGATCTAGGGGTTGAGCTAGTGATGTAGTGTTTGCCGGTAAGAACATCATTGTCACATTGGATAAAGCAATTTCCTTATGTCCAGAAAAATTGTCTAACAACATGATAACTTTGCGGTTTTGTTTTTGCATTTTGCGGTTGAAATCAATCATGTAATTTTGGAAGAGGCCAAACACCATCCATGCTTTTGTGTTGTTTTTATAAATCACTGGTAGCGATTTTACATTTCTAAATGCTCTTGGTGATTTTGATTTTCCAATAACCAATGCAGAAATCTGAACCATCTGCATTGACACAAAATGCTACTGACACACGTGATTTGTCTTTTTTTCCCACCTGCTATACCTGAAGATCTCACAGCATAAGTACGATTAGGTAGCAAACGGTAGAAAATAGCAGTTTCATCTAAATTGTAAATGTCCCGTAGCTCGTATTTTTTCAATGTTTCAATTGCATCTGGAAGCCACTCATTGAGAGCATTTTGATCGGCAGATCCTTTTTCCTCAGCAGGATCTGTCAGTGAGATGTTATTCCGCTTGCAAAATCGCTGAAACCATAACTGAAGCTGTGAATTCGCGATCATAATTAAAATCTTCAGCTAGCTTTTCTGCCTTTGCTTGTATCAAAGCCATTGTTAATTTACCACCACTTTCGTGTAACGGAGTCAATCCAAGCTGTCAGTGCATTTTCAAGTTCAGGAAATGCACCAGTCCGTAGCCTCTTCCTCTTGTCTTTCTTTGCAGCAGCAGCAAGAATTTCTTGTTTTTGTGCACAGATTTCCGAGACTGTTGAATGCGACTTAATGCCATATTTCTTGCAGATATCCTTTACTTTCATTTTTTTGTCTCGATCGCTGATTATCTTGCATTTAGTTTCTAAATCAATTGATGATCTTTTTCGCCTTCCCTCCATTTTAATTGTACAACACACGAGGATAAAAACAACACACGCTAAAAAAATGATGATACATGTAATGATGATGCTTTTGATAACTTTTGTGATAACTCTTGTGATAACTTTTGTAAATTTTAATGTCGTTATATCGAGTATATTTTAGATAGAAATGGTAATAGATAATGGGTTGTTATATCGAATATGTCGTTATAACGAATGTCGTTGTAACTAGTATTTATTACCATTAGGGCATATGGGAGTGGCAAATGTCTATTTTGATTGGGTCCTTATAACGAGAATGTCGTTGTAACGCATGGTCGTTATAACGAGTATTCACTGTATTTTTTATAAAACGATTTCTACATATCTAAAATCTATTGCATTCTTTTCAGTTCATATTTTCCCATTCATTTTTGAGTAAATTGACATCAAAAATAAAGATGTATTGAATTTGTCTAGTGATTGTATATTTTTGCAACTGGGTTATACTAGTTGGAAGTCTTTTCTTTCCCGGGTCAATCCGGTGCATAAACTAATACACGGTATTTTAATGACGTCGACCGTTCTCTTTCGGAGGGTCTTCATTTAAAGTTACTTTCTTAATTTTTTTTTTTTCTCTTCCATTTGTGCGTGGTCTTTTCTTTTTTCCCTCCCTTTATGTAACTTCTGGGGACAGTGTTGTGCTTGCCCTTTCCGGATTTTCTTGTTGTTGTCATATTTTTTCATTAACCCCGTTTTGGGTTTAGGCCCGTTGGGGGATAACACTGGGTTAAACCCTCCAGTTTATCTGGTGGTGTCTTCCCCTGTGGTTGTTACGTTGTTATTATTATTATATTAGTATTAATTATAAATAAAAAACACATACTGGATGCTTTTGAGAGCTTGGCTATACAAAAAACCGATTAAAACCTGTTATTAGATTCAGACATCGGGCCCCATTGGTGAATCATCATTAATCCAATGGGTAACTCAGTTGTCCAATCAATGATGGTTCTATTTTGTTATTTATCTCATTGGTTTTTCCTTATCGCCTGTTCGCTATAAATACTTAGCTGTTTCGTTCCAAGTCATTTCACTTTGGTGTTCTCCTTGCTGCTGAATGATGATAGCAAAGCTGTCGAAAAGCACTTCCAGTGTCAGGTCGTATCTTTTTTATTCTTATTTTTTTATTCTTTTTTATACCTTTAACATTTCTTCTGATGTGTCGTTGCCTTTAATTGATGTGAAGTAAGCTATTGATTTGATTGCAGCATCCTGGTACTTACAAGGGAATCCCACATAGCCTATCCGCTTTAACAGTGAGTCTTTGTATGGCTATGTATGCTCAAATTTTTTCATTTAAGCTGGGTTTTTTTTAAAGAAACAAAATTTCGCACTCTCTTATTTTGCAAGCAGCTATATAGTAGTTTCAGATGAGTAACATATTTCAATATGGTGGAAATCTGTGACATACATGTTCGAGGGATTCCTTGTTAGTGAAGGAAGAAACAATATCGAAATGTTGGAAAAAAGCTGGATATTTGAATCATTGTGCAGATACTGACCATGCTGTATTAGACAATGATAATTTGCTGAGTAATCCTGAAACACAGTCTTTATGAAAATCCATTCAAGGAGCTGGACACATTGAAGAAGCTGTCGACTTTATGGATTACATCCATGTTGATCAGGACCTACTTGCATGCAGTGAAGTCACTGATGCTGATATTATTGCAACTGTATCTAATGCACCCCCACAGGAAGAAGATGATGAGGAAGAGGTAGACATACAAAATAAAGCGATTGACCAGCCATACATTACCACAAAAGAAGCAAGTGAATGTTTTTCTAAATTAAAAGAATTTGTAACTAGTTTGGAAAAGGCTCCTCAAACTATATTTGAAAACATGCATGCACTAGAAAAGTTCTTATTGAAAGAAAATACTAAAAATTTTGTTTAAACAAAAATTACAAACTTTTTTTAAGTATCAGTATGTATTTTTGTTAATTTTAAGAAACTACATATTTATTTGTGTTTTAAATTGTACTGTACAGTTATTAAAAATTAAACAGGCCGATAAATTAATGTTTTTCATTAAAACAAAATTTCATTATAACAAATTAATTTAGGCACCCCTACAATTTCATTATAATGAGATTCGACCTGTATTACAGTTGATTAGTGTTCTCTCTCGCCAATTATCCGTTACTTTTAAGTTGGCATCCGAACCTTCTCTCGAGATTTGTCACCAAGTAAATCCGATCCTCTCACAGAATCTGAAGAGCCATCCATAATTGGCTTCAAACTTTTCAATCCCTAAAATTCTAGCATACTCTTTGGCTCTTTGGTCACTTTCGCATCGGCTGTTCAAGATATTGACCAATCAGAGCAAGACATTGACCCATGAATGTTGTAATGAAGGGATAATATAACCTAGTGAACATAAAATTAGAACATTAATCTGAAATGTATGTTAATTTGAGATACATTAAACTGAACCTTTTAACATTAAAAGAGTAAGGTTTCTGTTGGGAATTTTAAGTTTGAAAATTATTTTGAAATGTATGTTAAAGTGGGATTTTAAATGTACGTTGTAACGGGATTTTACTGTATTTGGTGGATATTATGAACGGATTTTTTTCCGAATCTCAAGTAATAATTTTAGGGCATAAAATGCATAGGTGCGTATTATATTCCTGTTTATTATTGTAGAAGATATTGTTTAATTATTAAAGGAATTTTTGCAGTGCAATTGTTTTTATATATTTTATAATTGTTATGCCTGTCTATTATAGTTTTATTTTGAGATAATTGTTTTTATCATTTATTGAAGCATAATTTCATTTTCATTATTGATCTGTAACATTAAAGGGATTATTTTATTTTATTGTGCCAGAAAATTTCATATTTATGTAAACTTGTCAGTGATTATAGCGGAAATCCATGGAGCTCGTCTGGTTCAGGGCCTTCTATTTTTTGACCTTTGCTTGCATTTCTACCATATTTTTGTTATCTGGTTGTCTTCCATGCTGGATACCTTTATTAATATATCTATTTTGCACCTATATTATGTTACCTGTTGTTTTCCCAGAAATGCACTTTAAAAATTTAAGTGTTTTCCTCCCTTCCATTTTTTTTTTTTTTTTATTATTTAAGCTTCTATCAAAAAATCACTGGAAATTTTTTTTTAAAATGAGTTTTTATTTTGTATAATTCTTAATCTTTTTTTCTTTTTAAAAGTTTAAATTGAATATATACAGGGTGATTCAAAACTTGACATATAAACTTTGAGTTTATGGGGAAGTAGTGTTGGTGATTCTAAGCAAAAAAGTTTCATGTGAACGTAGGTCTGAATTTGAACAGCAATAAAAATGCCCCCACCAAGATCAACAAGTTAGTAACTCAGGTACTATTACACTGAGGACAATGAAATTTTGGGGAATAATAGGGTACATAAAACTGTTTACCATTGAAATTTTATTGAATTCCAACGAGAAGTATCCGAGTTACATATTCAACATTGTAACCATACTCACATGTGAGTAGTAACCAGCACATGTTGCTATTATTCTTTGCCTAACTTGGAAACTACTTATTGGAATTCGATGAAATTTCAACAGTATACACAGTTGTATGTACACTAGAGGGCTACAGCTGCAAAATTGATGGACCAGTCGTGTCAGAAATGCTGATCAAGAAAGCTGTCATGGTCTACACAGTTCCCTGACTTAACCTGAGGGGTCTGTTTATATTTGATCAAGATTCAGGGAAATGTCGTCATCCAAGATGTTGTAGAACCTGCCTTATTAACTTGTTGAACTTGGTGCGGTATTTTTATTTCTGTTCATATCTTGGTTATCGTTCAAATTCAGACCCATATTCATATGAAGTTTTATGTTTAGAATCACCCATACTACTGCCGCTAAAAATTTGTAAATTGAGTTTTAAATCATCCTGTATATTAAATTTTAAAAAATTCAATATTCAAAAAGTGACGTTCTTTAGTAATTTTGCAATTAAAAAATATTAAATCCACTTTTAGTATTTAAATAGAAAATATGTATTTGTTTTTCTTATTTAAATAATAGTTATTAATTAAAAATACAAAATGAATAAAAAATAAGATATAATAAACAAAAATAATTAATCAAAATCAAAATAAAAAGCTGACGTTTCAGATAGAGACTATCCTTTATCAAAGCAAAAAGGATAATTCTCTAAAAGCAGAAAGAATATTAGAGAATTATCCTGAGGTTATGAAAGGAGTACTAACGGACGGGTTTATATATAGTTTGCATAGGCGAATAGTAATATGGTATTGGCTGAAAAACAAGAAGAGAACATATGAGATTAATTAGAAGACCTGTTGTGATAGGACTGGACGGAGGCCAAATAGGAAACAATAAGAGGGCGGCGAGAAAAATGCAATAGGATAACACATACGAAATTAAAATTATAAAAAAGGTTAGGAATGATAGGGTGCCTAGCAAAAAGATTTCGTAAAATTCCCTGAATTTCCCTTGATTTTTCCTGATCAAGGGTTGTGGCGTTTGCCATTTTCTTAACCCTGCTACCTCCATTTCCAGCAGTGCTTCCTCCTTTACTTTCAAAATTAACCAGAACCTGACCTGCACTTCTCACAACCTAATTTACCTGTTACATTGCAAAGTATGCCAGAAACTGTATCTTGGTGAGACTGGCAATACCATACGTGCCAGATTTGCCGGACATAAATTCGACATCCTTAGCAATGCTGACACCCCTGTCGCTAAACACTTTAATTCCCATGGCCACTCTTTACAGGCCATCAACCTTTATATTCTTCGTAGTAACTTCCATAACAAAAAAGAGAGAAAGCAATTCGAGTCTTTGTTATTTGGAAATTCAATTCCCTCACCCCTAATGGCATTAACCTTAGCAAAGGCACCATTCCCTCATTACCTTTCCCATACCCCTCTCCAACTTCAGCTATTCCTTAATTTGTCGTAAGCTCTCTGGGCCCTTTTCTTTTCCCAATTTTTTCTTTATCTTTTATTTCCTCTTTTTAATGTTCTTTCATATTTTTCTACCTCTATGTTCATTTTGTGTCCGTCCATACACACTCTTTTTCTCATAGGCTTCTTGTACTCCTTTATTTCAGTGACCTTTGACCTGGTGCTCTTATATGTGGTACTATTTTACAGGGTGACTAGCGACCAGGAATTGTCGGGGAATTTTTTGTAACCGGGAACAGTCAGGGAATCATGAAATCGAAAATTTTGAACAATGTCAATAATATTCTTTCATGATAGCCTTTTTTTTTTGTCTGCTGATGATCAGGAAAAATCAAGGGAAATTCAGGGAATTTTGCAAAATCTTTTTGCTAGGCACCCTATCATTCCTAACCTTTTTATAATTTTTAATTTCATATGTGTTATCCTATTGCATTTTTCTTGCCACCCTCTTATTTCCTATTTGCCCTCTGTCCTGTCCTATCCCAACAGGTCTTCTAATTAATCTCATTTGTTCTCTTCTTGTTTTTAGCCAATACCGTATTACTATTCCCTATGCAAACTATATATAAACCCGTCCATTCGTACTCCTTTCATAACTTCAGGATAATTCTCTAATATTCTTTTTGCTTTTAGAGAATTATCCTTTTTGCTTTGATAAAGAATTGTCTCTATCCGAAACGTCAGTTTTTTATTTTGATTTTGATTAATTATTTTTGTTTATTATATCTTATTTTTTATTAATTTTGTATTTTTAATTAATAACTATTATTTATTGTATTCCAGGGTTCTTGTGCTCGTCCTTCTCTAAACATATATATCCATTCATTTTTCTTAATTATACTATAGATGTTTTAATAAATTTTAAGCCAGACATATAAAAGATACTGCTCTTAAGTTTTTAATTTAATTTACTTCTATTTATAAGCAAATTTTTTTTGGCTGATTTTCTAATTTTATTTTATCTTTGTTATTGTCATTATTAATTTAGGTGAACTTGATTGGAGAGAAAGTTGTGAATCCTATGATACATTGTTGTGAAAAATGCCTTCTACCAATATTAATATATGGACGTATGGTAATTTTCTGTTCCAAATTTGGAATTTTTTTTCTCCCTTAGAAAATTAAGTAATTATTTTTTTAATCTCTTTGAAATATACACATCGATTAAGAACAAAATTTTATTTTATGTAAGCTCAGGTTTTTATAAGAAAAAAAAGTGGTAAACTGTATGGCTTTTACAAAGCCCAAAGCAGAGGTCAAAAAATTGTGCAGGGTCGACTTCCTTTCATTTGCATATATAAATTGAGAGAGTCTTCTTGAAAGAGGCACATGCTCTCTTTCAATCACAATAAGAATTGATAATCTCATATGTAAACTTGAAAAGGAGACTTGGAAAAAGAAAGTACTGATGGAAAGAGACCTTTTTTTTTTTGTTTCTCCCAAATAGTCTTAATTCCTTCTGCCACCATGAGTTGAGCTTGTTTTAAAGGACTTCTCTTACGAGGGTTGTTCAAATGAAAAGGTGCGAATGACACTGTGGGTATAATCAAATTGTTTATTCAAATTAATAACCATTTGCCTGAACACGACTATCCCACTGTTTCGCAAATAGAAGGATTCCCTGTTCCCAGAATTGCTGTGGCTGTGACAGCAGCCAGTCCTCTAATGTGTCCTTCAGTTCATCATCCGAGTTGAAGTGCTTCACTATGAGATGTTTTTTTTTTACCAGACCAAACGGATGGAAGTCACAGGGCGACATGTCCGGGCTGTAGGGTGAATGCTTAAGCTGCTCCCACTTGAACTTGTCCAGTACACTTTTTGTGACCTTCGAGACTTGTGGACGAGCGTTATCGTGGAGAACAATTACTCCTTCCGTGATGAACAATTTGCTCTTGATGGACTTGCGTAGGCTGCGGAGTGTCTCACAATACATGTTGCTGTTAATAGTTTTTCTGTGCTCGAGGAATTCGATGAGGAATTCAATTGGACGGAATCACAACCATTGATTCTCTCCTGCGTCTTGTGAGAGTGGCTCGTGCATGCACACAATCATGCTGAACACTATGTTCTCTTCCCTAAATGTCGCACCACGTTATTCCAAATTCTGCGTGGTTGCATCAAATTCTAACTGGTTTGGTTTTTACAACATTTCGTACATTTTCATTTGAACACCCCTCGTACTTTTGTAATCTGCAACACTTGGTGGGTGGAAATTTTACCACTCCGAAGTAAAGTTCAGGAGTAAAATTCAGAAAAGAACTTTACATCATTAAGGGTGGTTCACATTCAGCGACTTCACATCCAATTCACCGTATCTAGCGGATTCAACACAGTTTTGTTGCCGTAGCCATTTCACATTTCGTGAATTCACGGCAAAAAGCAGCTTGGAGGCAACAACAGCATGGCTTTTGGAGTTCCAACTGAGTTGGAATTTTCGGAAGTCGCCCTGAATCCATAGCCAATCAGCTACCAGTGAGCATTTCTCCAGTCCCTGAATCCTTAGCAACTGCTTCTAACCCACTTCCTTCAGTCAAGTCGGCCATATTGAAATTCCCCGATAGGATGTTCTCTGTGCAGGTGTGCCTCGTTTTCCCTCATGTTTTCTCTCATGCCAAAAGGTTTTTACCTGCTTCGTAGGAACTGAGCCTACCAGATGTTGATCAGTTGCAAAATCAGGTACTTTACTGAGAGTCAAGGCAGATTAGACTGGACCTGTCCCTTCTAAATGAAAATAGGGTAGCAGATATATGCTTGGGATGTGCTGTTCACTTGCTCAACTATGACTTAAGTCTAAACCTTTTTGCACCCAACTGTACATGATGCAAAGAAAGTCATGTTATAACGATATATATACACGATGTCTAGAAAGCAACGGAGACTCAATGAAGGAACGACTTATCCAACATCCAATCAGAGCGTAGGTCGCCTAGCTTGAGGGGGGGGGGTGCAGGCTGAAAGGAAGGAAGGAAGGAAGGAAGGAAATTCGCCTAGCTCCCTGCTTCATTCCCACTGAATGTGAAACTGCTCCGCATTTTAATGCGCACGGCTTTGTGATACCTTGGCAATTTCTGGAATCAGAAATTCGCTTCGTGACACGAATTCGCTGAATGTGAACTGCCCCTTATAAGGATGCTCTACCCTTACCCCAAAAATAAACATGAAGAATTGTTTACTATTCTTTTATACTATGATGGAACAGAAGAGACTTGTACACAAGAAAAAATGTTTTAATGCATATATACGTATTTCAGTCGCCCTATGACTTATCTCTCAGCGTGTAATACAGCAGAGAAAACTAACCAGTAGTCTTGTACGTAGTGAATTTTAAGTACAACGACAAACTGCAGGAAGTGGTTCCTGACTGGAAATGGAGTAAAAAAGATCATATCAGCATGTGTCTGGAAATGGTTGGTGTGTGTGCAAATCTTCCTGGCACACAGTACATGACATTTCAGATCCCTCCAGAAGTGAAATCCAGTGGGTTTAAGTCCGGTGATCGAGCAGGCCATTCAACAGAGCCTCCACGTCCTACCCAACATTTGGGGAAGATGTTGTTGAGGTGGGTTGGCGCTCCATCGTGCCTTATATCGTGGCAATGATGCATTTCTGTATACTGTCGTGTCGGCAAACAAGAACTAATTGTTGCTGCGCACGATATTCATATTTGTTGTGGCGTTTGTTATTGTCATTGTCATTCCCATTGTTTTGTCTCCATTGTTGTCGAGATGAACGCTCTGCATCTCTGGATTCCATTGTGAACAATGTTGAAGTACACGTCGTCCACGATCGCCGTCGTTGATTGAATAGGAGACCAGGAAACGCTACCAACAAGTAAACATTCGTAGCGATACGTCATATACGCCTCCCCTCCTACTTCGAGTCCCGCATATGTAACAGAAAATTTTGGTGTCAGAAGTGGATAGCAAGTACGTTATCCCATCGTGGAATATCCAGTTGCTCGACGAGAACGCCGAAGAGTATGAGATGAAGCAATATTCCATAATCAAGCGACAATTTCACCGGAAATTAAGAAGCCATAGCCACCAGAGAATGCCGATTTTCATCACCAACTGTAAGGAGGAAAAAAAACAACAAAAAAAAACGTCGTTCTCAACACAGACTCCAAGGACAATCGGTGAAGCCAGAACAAAAAGTTAAAGATAAACCGATACTTTACTAACTTTGACGAAAAAAATAATCCACTATGGCAGTTTCACCCGAACTATTGCAGGAGTTGTCCAAAATTATAGCTTCTGCATTATATGTTGCAACCGACACAATCCTGGCACGGAACGTGCTCTGGAACTCGCTTCTCCACGACCTGCTCCATTTACAATGCCGCTGTATCATATGGACGATGAGGCCACTCAAACAAGGGAAATACAACTGTTCTGAAGAAACCGTGTAGCAGGTCTGGCGGTCTACACAGGGCAGACACCTGTTGCTTTAAGACTGCTACCTGTTACGCCTGCCAGATGACTGGTCACATCACAAAAGCATGTCACTCTAAGGACAAAGGGACACGTCGTGCTTAACCAATGAGGCTCAAGTGCCAGTGGATCGAGTACAGACCCTCAACCAGCTGCAGGGGACCTCGAATCAGGAAGCCATCCGCCCAAACCTGATCGAATTGCTAATAGATGGGAAGATTCTGCAAATGGAGGTTGACAGACACGGGAGCACTTTGTGGTATCATAGGTGTCACCCCTCTACGCAAGGTCAAGCCCCAAATACACCTGCAGAAGACCGACCAGCAATTTCGGAGTTAAACCGGTCATTAGGTGCGATGCCTTGGAAAAATAAAATTCCTAGTTACCATCGGCAGCACCAGCCGGAATAGGTAACTCCACAGGACTGATGGGCCGTGACTGGATCGCCAGTTTTGTTCACGAAATACGATTCGATAAACGATTCGCGCCCATCCAAGCCATCCAGGAGAATCAAGGCAATGGTCTGCTCACCGAGGGACAGAAATTCCAATGAGACAGACTATTAAAAGAGTATGACCACGTCTTCAGAACATAGCAGGAAAGCTGAAATGGCCACCAGCTTCTGTCCAGCCGGATGCCACCTCCGTATTTGCAAGAACAAGAAACGTCCCCCTTGCTTTACGGGAACAGTATGCCAAGGCAATAGAGGAGAAGATAAAGACCGGATTCTACGAGAAGGTCGACTTCTCCGAGTGGGCATCGCCGACCCATGTAGTGGTGAAGAAAAACTGAGCACTACGTATCACGGGCAATTACAAACCTACGGTGAATAAGCAAATGATTGTAGACGAACATCCAATCCCCAAGATAGAAGTTATCTTTAAAAAAATGAGAGGGGCTACATAGTTTCTCACCTGGATATCACCAATGCGTACACCCATTTGCCAATCGATGCCAAATTTCGGGAGGTACTAACATTGAACACGCCGACGCATGGACTGGTCAGACCAACCAGGGCCGTCTATGGTGCCGCCAATATTCCAGCACTGTGGCAGCGTCGGATGGAGGAAGTTTTCCGAGATGCAGAGAACATCGTCAACTTCTTTGACATCATGGTGTTCGCCCCGACTTTTGATGAACTCGTTGGAGCGTTGCACCAAACGCTACATCGATTGGACAACCACAGCTTCCATCATAACCGAAAAAAGTGTGTGCACGCAGCCACTTCGAGAAATGCTGGGCCAAGACAAGTTTGTGTGGACCAAAGAAGCCCGACAGGCTTATGAGGAGCTGAAGAACTCCCTCACCTTGCCACAGGTCCTCACGCAGTATGACCCTTCTCTCCCAGTCATTCTCACCACGGATGTCAACAGTTTCGGACTAAGGGCCGTGCTAAGCCACCACCTAGCCAACGGTTTAGAGAGGCCCATAGCCTATGCCAGCCAGTCTCCTTCCGAAACGGAGAGATGATATCCCCAAATTGATAAAGAAGCCCTAGCCATCGTATGGGCTGTGAAAAAGTTTTTCCATTACCTGTACTCACGGAGATTCGAGTCGGTCACCGACCACCACAAACCGCTGACACAAATATTCCACCCCCATAGATCTCTCCCGACCCTGTGCATCAGTCGCATGGCTAATTATGCGGACTATTTGAGCAATTTTAATTACGCCATCGTCTACAAACCAATCAAAGACCATCCCAATGCCGACTATTGCTCACGTATTACATCAATCAAAAGGGTAGAAGAGGAGGAGGAAGATGGATTTGAGGAATTTGTGGTCCACCAAATGTGCCAATTGCCCATCCTTCCAGAAGACAGCCCGAGCCACCTGAAGCGATCCACCTGAAGCCACCCGAAGCGATCCAAGACTGGGTCGGATCGTCCAGATTTAAAGCACCCAAGGATAAATACACAACAAAAGCTGGTTGTTGATATATGAAGATCATGTAGTGATCCCACCATCACTATGGCAACCGGTCCTGGATGACCTCCACACCAGCCATCTAGGAATAAGCAAGATGAAGGGCCTCGCCCCGCTCGTTCATGTATTGGCCCGGCATCGACGCCGACATTAAATGCACCGTCAAATCGTGCGATCACCGCCAGGTCACCTCCCCAGTTCCGAATCCACCACTGGGAGTATCCCAATGGGCTATGGGAGAGGATCCATGTGGATTACGCCGGACCGTATCGGGAAAAATGCTACTAAAATTGTCGATGCGTACAGCAAGTGGGTGGAAGCCAAGGTACTTCGTCGATGACTGCAACAGCCACCATCGACATCCTGGAAGAAATGTTTGCGAGATACGGAATACAGAAAACGGTGGTCTCCGATAAGGGTCCCCAGTTTGTCGCAGATGAATTTACAACTTGCCTCAAAGTGCGAGGAGTAAAATTCCATAAGTGCACGGCGCCATACCACCCATCCACCAACGGACAAGCCGAACGTTACGTACAGACTATACTTACTTAGTTACTTTTCAAACCCGCTTATCCGTTAGGGTCGCGGGGGCAGCAGCCCTATGGAGGATCTCCAGCGATCGCGATCTTCCGCCATCAGGCGCATGTCCTCCCTGGTAATATCCAAGCAACTCGAATCCAGATTCTCCATGTAGTCTAACCACCTGGTTCTAGGCCGACCCCTTGGTCTCTTACCCACCGGCTTAGAAAATAACAAAATGCCTAGGAAGACCAGTTTGCAGCATCTATATCACGTGGCCATACCAGCGCAACTGAGATCTCTCAATGCGAAGAAGTAGCGGCTCAACACCTAAAGACTCCCTTATTGTGCTGCTGTGCACTCTATCTAGTAGGGTAACACCTGCCGCACCTCTCAGAAATCTCATTTCGGCCGCTTGTACCCGCGATCGCACTCTTTCGGTCATTACCCAAGCCTCATGACCATAGGTGAGAATGGGGACAAAGATAGATTTGAAGATGGAGAGCTTGGCTTTGTTACCCAGCTCGCATTTCGTTACCATGGATTGCTACAGTTCACGTCTGACACAGCTTGCTGCACCGATCTGAGCATCCAATTCTTTCTCGTGCCGTCCATCACTCGTGAATGCAATCCCGAGATACTTGAATTTCTCCACCTGTCTCAATGAGGCTCCCCTAACATGGAGAGCGCACTGAGCAAGCTGTCTTGAAAGGACCAGAACCTCGGTTTTTGCCACACTGATCTTCATCCCAGCTTCTTCACATTTGGCTGCAAACTGGTCTAGTGCATGCTGCAAACGTACAGACTATTAAGAACTGAATTAAAAGCCATGGGGACCACCCCAGCCAACTTACAACGAAACTTAAACGTGTTTTTGGAACGATATAGAAGAGCTGTCCATGCCACCACGTTATTCCTAGGAAGGGAATTGTTCACTCACCTGGATATGTTGCACCCACAAGACGTAAGCCAGCGAGTGCAAGAGCGTCACCAAGCTATGTTTACGCCAAAATTTAGGTCCCTACGAGAAGGGCAAGCGGTGTATGTGCTGTCAGGAAGTCCCTCACAGAAAAGATAGCTACCAGATGTTGTCAACCATCGCCTAGGAGGTCTTCACTACGAAGTGGCAGTTGGTAACAAGTGTTCGAAACTGCACATAGATCAATTGAAACCATGTGACGTAGAGCTTCCCAGTGCGCCCCGCATTGACGAAACGAGGAGACCAAGAACTCCTCGTCGGGTGCGCTTTACCGAGTGCGCTCCCCAAATAGTGGATCACGCAGCCACTGAGGTGATCCCGATTGCGTCCAAGAATGAACTAACAGCCATGGCAGAAACTCCAAATCCAGCGGTAGACATTCTGCCGCTTGACCCAAGTGACCCCCCCGAACCAATCGAGTTGCATCAGCCAGATGTGGGAAATGGCGATCCTCCAGCGCTCACTGACGCAGACGCCACTTGCCGTTGAGATCGACCGAGATGAACCCAGAAATCCTCCGGTGCTCTGGTCGCACTCGGCAGCTGCCCCAGCGGTATTCTCCGTAGCTTAGTGCGACGGGAGTAATGTCGTGTCGGCGAACAACAATTAATTGTTGTCGCGCACGATATTCATATTTGTTGTGGCGTTAGTTATTGTCATTGTCATTCCCGTTTTTTTGTCCCCATTGTTGTCGAGATGAATGCTCTGCATCTCTGGATTCAATTGCAAACCATTGCGAATGATGTTGTACGAGGTGCATTCAAGTTCTAAGGCCTCCGATTTTTTTTCTAATTAACTACTCACCCGAAATCGATGAAACTGGCGTTACTTCTCGACGTAATCGCCCTGCAGACGTACACATTTTTCACAACGCTGACGCCATGATTCCATGGCAGCGGCGTAGGCTTCTTTAGGAGTCTGTTTTGACCACTGGAAAATCGCTGAGGCA
>JAHWFO010031589.1:855272-870581 GCA_023313115.1 Rhysida immarginata | reverse complement strand
TTTTTTTTACGTAAATCGTAATGCGTATGTCAAAGCACGCAAACGTTCTGAAATTGAATTTCCTAGTGGATGTACAGTAGTGAAACTACAGTAATGGAAACAACCGTACACAACCAATGGAACAACCCTAAAGTAGGTGGAAATGGAACAAACCACTCAACTTAGTGTTGGGTTGAAACGCTGGAACTGCTAAAATATCGTCCGCTAACTACCGTGCTTCCCTACTGTATGATATTGAATTACTCGCAAACAAATCGTTTCCAGACAAAGTGCTATAGAACATTTTCGTCTTCTTTTGACCTGAAGAATATGTCACTAAATTTATTGTACATAATTTTGAAACACCCTGTATATATATTGCACCACCCCCCCTCCCCAACTGAAATGAGCATATAACGTCGTAAGCATAATGATTTTTGGTCGATAGTCAATACATGTATATACACGTATATTTGATCAATAGGCAGTACATATTTTATATTTGCTTCCTAACTTTTTTTGTAGGAAACTTCTATTATATTTTATATTTTTAGAAAAGGTAAATCGATCGTAGATTGGCAAAAATAATCCGATAAAAACACTGTCGATTTGAGTTCATGGCTTTAAATTATCCAGCCTTTGTTAAATCGTTTTCTAACAGTGAAATTAATATTCTCACCCTTCAGAACAATAATTAACCAGTCACATACATTTTCATTCATAAATTATTATGAAATTCACTTGTTAAAGCTATTGTCAGCGATTGCTGCCCACTCTATTCCAAGGTGTTGTGATGTCATAGAATGCTCTATCGCGCTATTGGTCGGCACTTCGTTGATAGAGCCATGGCCGCCACTGATGAAATAAAAGTTATATTCGCTCATTAAAATCAAATTACTATAATTATTTACACATTTCATTAATAAATTTACATAAGTTTCATTAAATATATTACAATAATTTAGATGGTTATATAAATAATGTAACTGGTATCTAAATTACTATTTAAGATACTGTGGGGCGCTAAAATGAAGTAGTTTTATATTTTTGTAGACCCTAGAAGTTTGCAGCCTAAAGTGAATTGCGGCCTTTAAAGGGTTATTTTTTCATTCCACCGTCAAATTTGGGCTGCGGCCTAAAGTGAATGCGGCCAATATTCGAAAAAATACGGTACTTAGTCATTAATGTGTAGTTGAATACTTTGTTCTGACGGGCTTTTGTCCGTTATAAATACTCTGCTCGTTCTGTTAACTTCTTGAGGTTTTCAATTGGTCTGCTGAATGATGAATGCAAAGTGCTTCCAGTAATATCAAATTGTATTTTTTCAACTTTTACTTTGTTGTGGTTAAAGAGTCTTATTTTAGTCTTACGTCTTTTATAGTTACTATCCACATAATTTTTATCAATAATTTAGCTGATGTTAGATCGGTCAAATGCTTTTCAAGAACTGGCGATTCTTAGTCTATGACTTTAGAGAACGCCAGTACAAAGGCATTCTAGGAAATGGCATTATTTGTATGGCTAGCTTCAAATTCAAAGATTGTCAAGGCAAAGAGAAAAAAAAATTAAAAAAAAAATAACGGGTACAACTCGAAAATGATTGACGATCTTTTGAGGAAGAGGAAGTTCAAAAAATTTCTGTCAGACATAACCACTCTACATCCCATCAAAGATAAGTATAGAACAATATCTGTTCCTTACAATAAACTACTTATTAAAAACTTAAATTCAATTTTCAAACAATATAACATTTCTTATTCTTTCAGCAACCCCAACCAAATACGAAACTTGCTGGGCAACCCCAAAGATAAGGTACCGGATATACAAAAGTCAGGCATCTACGCCATCCATTGTTCGCAATGTCCTAAGCTTTACAACGGTCAGACCAAACGCAGTTTATCCACCAGATTTAAGGAACACCTCGACCACAGAAGATTCGGTAGATGCAGTCAATCAGCCATAGCCAAACATTCAATAGAGACGGGTCACGATTTTTCCATCGGCAACTTAAAACTGTTACAATCTATCAATAAAAAACACTTGTTAGATGCTTTCGAGAGCATGGCTATCTATAAATCCAAGAACAGCACGTTATTAAACTCCGACTTAGGCCCTATTGGTGATTCCCCTCTAATTCAGTGGTAGTCTCAATTAGCCAACCAATAATATTGTTTTTATTTCTTTTCTATTATTGGTCTGCCTTGTATTTCTCTCGCTATATAAACCGCTTTCTTCGGTTTCTAATCAGTTCACTTTGGGTTTTTCACGTGTTCTCCTTGGTTCCTGCCGAATGATGAGAGCTTTGCTCTCGAAAAGCACTTCCAGGTTGTATTTTTCCGTTATTTTTGTTTTTGTTATATTCTTTATTACTTTTGTTGTGGTAAAAGAGCCCTTCTTTATACTTAATCATGAAAACGCATTGTTAATCCTATTTCTACCAATAATAAACCCTAAATTATTACTACCTATGGTCATGTAACAATGTATAAACGTTTTTCACTTTCCTGTAACGAACCCATGATTATTTCCGCTTTTTATGATCTGAAAAGCAGTGACTGGTAATAGCAATAGTAAAATAAAGAGGTTTTTTCCCCTTTCTTTTTTCTTTTTCTGTATATTCTTGCCTATTTTCTTTCTTGCGACAAGTCAAAAATGGGGACCGCAATGTACTGTTTTTTTGAACTCTAAAAGTGGAATCGCATTACAAAATTAGCATTATAGTAGAATATTTACAGTACATAATAACGGGAAAAATTAACTAAATACAATAACACACTTAAAAATATCCAACCAATGCTACTGTTGCTCACACGCTCATACCTCCCACAAACCTTATAACAACACGCCTATACTCACCTGATCACAACAAACCATCCCAAAACAACCCCTTCTGTGTCCTTCTACAAAACAAAAGCTAGCTATAACACTGCAAATGAGGCCTTCGCCGGACACATGCACATACTAACTGACATGACAAGTCACATTATCAACTGCCCATAGCTCCTGAACTTAGACAATGCTTTGCATTTCAGACACCCTGGAGCAAATTTCAATTGACATGTATGCCTCAGGGTGCGAAGAACTCTGCACAGACCTTTCAGTCGTACATGACCGACTTGCTATATGAGCGGTTATGCCAAAATACCTATGTTTTTCAGGATGATGTCCTCATCTTTACAAAAACCGCAGCGGAGCACCTGGAGTTACTTACATGAGTTCGAAGTATATTTAAAGAGCACAACGTAATTATGAAGCCCTCTAAATGCAAGATTATGTGACGGAAGTACTGTATCTGGGTCATATTTCAAGAGAAGACATAACGCTAGATCTGGAAAACGTCATGGCTATAGGAAAATTAGAAACACCAAGGACAGTGAAACTGGTGCGCTCATTTATTGGTGCTGCGAACTTTTACCGCCCGTTTATAAAAGATATGTCGAAAATTATAACTCCTCTGATCAACTTAACAAGAAAGGGAGCCAATTCAACTGATCCCGTGAATGCCAGAAGGCATTTAACTCCATGAAGCCTTAAATGTCTAGTCCTGACACCTCCCGACTATTCTAAGCCTTTCTTAAGTTGTACCGACGCTTTGGCTGAGGCTTTGGGAGCCATACTTCAGCAACAGACGGATCAAGGTATACACCTTAAATCTTTTTTTTTTTTAGCTCTAAACTAAAGGGCACCCAAGTAAATTACTCAGTTATTGAGAAAGAGTTGCAGGTGATAATACTAGCACTTCATCAATTCAGACATATTGTCTTAGGCTTCCCAATTGATCTGCTCTCTGATCACAAACCTCTCTCCTTCTTGGCTAACATTTGAACTATGAATCGGTGTCTTTTGCGCTGGTCTCTTGAAATTCAAGAGTACAACATTCGGATTTCTTATACCAGAGGTGAAAAGAAGGTCTTTTTTAGATGAAGACATAGTCATCTGAAGAGAACGTTTCCATGTTCAGTGAGTTATACAATGCACTGATTAAGAAAAAGGAAATACCCAAGGAATTTAAAAAACTTGGTCAATTCAGATTGCACAATGGAACTCTAAAATGGATCCCCAGTAAGTACACTGAGAGGGGAAGGGGTAGAGATCAGAGCACAGGTAAATTGTGTATAGGAGAGGACATGAGACTTCGCATAATGGAAGTAGCCTACAACAACAAGCTAGCGTGTCACAAAGGCATCAATAAAACTTTGAATGAATTAAAAAGACTGCTATTGGCCATCAATGGGGAAAGACATCACAAAATATATTCAAGCATGCCGTACTTTTCAAAAATGCAAATTGGAGAAGGGACCAGCCCCATTCCAACAGGGAATAAGGGCGGAACACTCATTCAAGAAGGTCACCCTTGACATCGTAGGCCCGATGTTAGAGACTGACAATGGTTACAAATACATCCTTATATGCATAGATGTAATGACCAGATACGCCGAAGCTGTCCCCTTGAATGACCAAAAGGCCACAACAATCGTCAAGGCATTTGTTGACCACATAATCTGTTTCTACAGGATAGCCAAAGAGCTGGTATCCGACAGAGGAATGAATTTCACCTCTGAGATAATGCAAAATGTTCTGGAAGATCTTGAAATCACCCACACATGCACCACGGCTTATCTCCCTAATTCCAATGGTCTTGTCTAGAGGATGAATCAGAATATCCTCGAAACTCTGAGGCACTCTGCGATGGGAAGCCGCATGTGTGGGATAAATTTCTGAATTCTGCCCTATTCAGTATTAGAACTACGTACAACGAAAACACGAGGGATACTCCTACCTATCTGTTGTACGGGGTTGATCCGCACACTCTGTGGGAAGGGGAAAGACTGGACGGAACTGGGACCGATCCGACAGCCTAAAAGTTTGAGTTGACAGCCAGGTTGAGAACTGCTCGAGAATTGGCCAACAAGGAAATTGACGCACATAGAGATGCCAAAATTAAAAGATGTAATCAAGGGAGAAGTCTAAAAAGCTTCCAAGTGGGCGATAAGGTCTTACCACTTACCAAAGGCAGAGTTAAGAATAAGCTAGGGTATAAGTATGGGGATCCTTACCGTATTGTGACAACCCACGCGCTTGGGAGGGGCTTACTCGAGGACTCTGGGCAAAGCCAACTTCGGCGTGGTGGGGGACGAGGGTCCGAGACGTGTGTGTGACTAATGAACTCAAGCAGGGAATATGCAATGTGTCTAGATTAAACTAATTTATTCTTGACATAAATGTTACACATATTAATGTAAATATATGCATAATATTAATAGGCAATGAACCTTTCAATAAACACAAGAACAAATATCATACCACTCAACGGTGGGTTTTCAAAAATAACCAATGAGCGAATCAAAACAGTCTTTAAATAAACAAAGCAATATATTCCTTTAACTCCTTATTATTCTTTAAACTTATACGGACCCCGGGACGTTTACCCTCAACAAAGACTATACTTAAACAATGTACAACAACTAATAATCATTATTATTTTATTATTAAATTTGCTACCCCTCAACATTCAGTGCATGAACACCCCGGTGCTCATGATAAGCGCGACCTGCTGTAACCAGGTCATGAGCCGATGTTCACTGTCAATGTGCCATCTACAGTAACAACAATGTACAAGGACTTTATAATTAAATTTCCATTTTGACATGGCCATAAAAAACACTACTGGATCAAAAGCTATAATACTTGGTAATATTATACAAGAGGGCATGGGAAGTTCATACCTACCAAAAAAAAAATAGTTCAAAAGGTCACCACCAGCATGGAATGGCGCTCTATGCAATATTCATATACGAAATTAGATGCGAAGACACATTCAACATGCTTTCAGTAAATGGTGGAGGCCACATTCAACATGTAACTAATTTTAGTAACGATTAAAGACTTGTTAACTGTGTCTTCATGTCTAATTTCATATACGAATATTGCATAGAGCACCATTCCATGCTTGTGGTGACCTTTTGAACTAATTTTTTTTTTGGTGGGTATGAACTTCCCATGCCCTCTTGTATAATATTATCAAGTATTATAGCTTTTGGTCCAGCAGTTTTTTTTTATGGCCATGTCAAAATGGAATTTTAATTATAAAGACCCTGTATATTACAATTGCCATAAGTGCAATACCTTTTTGCACCGCTGGGTAATACGAGAGGGAAAAGAACGTGTCGTGCCTCTCTCTTAAATTGTAATTTAGTACTTCTAACCACACCTTAGCAGCGATTATTCGAAGCTGTTAAACATTGGGGGAGAAAGGCTGTAACCCCACACTACCTAATGAATCCACGTCACTGACGCCAAGCCCCCACCCCTCGTATTACCTTACGCTACAACTCAGCGCAAACTATGCAACTTTGCTACAAGCGAGCAGTTTTTCACAACGGAACCCCAGCAGTGAACATTCGCTCTTACTTTTATTATATGTATAGACATTAACAAACGAATTCAGCTCTGACTACATAACCAAAAAACATAACTAATACTTTAAAACAATATAATTAGAGCCACCACCAACGTTTATTCGCGTTACAGTACTATCGTCGGCACTACTCGCTTACATAAGCGGCACCCGCGAACAACCACGTTTTAATGAGTTACATTCTCTTTCCCAGTGTCAATGACGGGGTAATAAGGGAGTCCCTGACGATTATAACAAAAGAACGGAAGAAACATGAAAGATCTCACCAAAGACTGACATCTACTTGGCTTGATGTTTTCTCAACTTAGCAGCTCGTTCGAATGATCACTCCTCTGATGAAAAGCGCAACACTTTGGCACTTTGCATTATTTCCGTAATGCCAACTCGAATGTACGCATAAGCACTGCTGCCAACTTAACCGAAACAGTATTACAACGTTTAATCAACATCATAAACTAGACATAATTATTGTGTGGTAATTTATGCTCGAAGCCCGACGAAATCGTTTTTTCCGTCATGGCAGCCTTCCAATGTCGATGTTATTATAGAGAGCGTTCTTTCTCAACACCGACGGTCCAGATGAACGAAAAAACAACAGAAGACTAATCAACAATAACAACATTTCTTTTAGCACGGAGAGATTGTCATCTCTTCTCCTAAACATAATAATATCCAACAAACAGGATCGTGTCCTATTTTTGTCCTTTGTTCCAGTCTCCAAAGCTTATTATTATGGACGACAATACTTAAATGGATTAGACCATCAATAATGCAGCAAGGTAATTATTGATACATTCCTTATAACCTGTTTAAATCACACACAAGGGCTTTAAGTTAGGGCTCACCTATTGACATAACAATAAACAATCACCCATTAACATACAAGAAGAACCCATTATCACCCCCTTTATTACTGTAATTGCTACTAAAACTTAAATAGCCCAAGCTAATATTTCCCAACTCACTGAAAAGAATATTTGTTTTTAACAAAGGGCGTATATGACCAAACACCATCCCCACATCAAACATACACTGACTCCAGTCACAGTATCACCTGAAGGTTAGGCCGTGTGAACTGTGAGGTTCAGGGGTCTGACTTGCAGAAGAAGCAGATAGTTCACATCGATAGACTTAAGGCGACCCCGTCGGCTCCTGCCATAGTGGCTCAGGTCGGTTGTAATTTGTGATAATAAAATAAATAAAAATAAATTAAAAAGTAAAAAAATAAATAAAAATAAAAAGAAAGTACTGTTTTTAAGTTATTGCTTAAATAAGAGAATTTTTGATAGAATATACATAGAACAAGTTAAAAAAAACTGCTTCTAAAGAAACCCCGGCAAACAAACCCGTGATGAACGGTGCCAAAAAGCTGATGTGTTGGTTTTGGGAACTACAATGTCATCAGCGATCTTAGCTACGTTGTACAGGCAGTTTATTATATATAGTAAGCAGTGGTTAGGGAACTAACACGGACTTTTGCTACACGACACACTTAACACGACTAGCATGGACAAGAGCACATAAGGAAGAGTGAGAGTCTTCCATGTTAAAGTGTGGGACCCCGGGATTTCGGAACCCCTACCCTCATTTGTTGTGAACGCGTGTTAATGTTTAATTATAACCATTTTAGATTTTAGCTCAGTTATTCTCTTTAAATAGTTATTAGTTCAATTCAGGAGAGGCCTTAATTTATAAAAACTGTTATTTTATAGACTATTATTATATTTTACGTAGTCATTTTAAACAGTTTTCTAGAAAAGAGTTTAATAAAAGTTTAGTGAAATAGATGATTTAGAAGGGTTTAGAATGGAGTTAGAAACAGGATGTTATTCTATGGTTTCTAACTCGGAGTAAAGCGGAGTTAGTCATTGTAGATGTATGATGCGTTTGTAGGAGTTTACGGATAATGTTTGATGGTCTGATCCTTCCTACCAATCATTGGTTGGAGTATTCTTTTATACTTAGTCTTTTAGTTAGTGTCAGGTGCGAAGCAGTAGAGCGTGGAGAGGCAGAAGATCTCGAACTGTTGACAGTGTTAGACAGATGTTTGTGTAGGGTTAGCCTGTCACCGAGTAGACAGGTGTATATGTTAGACATAGCCTGTCATAGAATTGACAGAAGTTAGAATCGAGCAAATAGCTCATGTCCTTTATTAGTCAAGGTTGAGGAGGCACTTTATTATTGAGGAGAAAACCCTTTTTAATAGAGATAGAAGCAGATCGTTTACTTATTTTTCATTATTGAAGAACAGTGAAGAAGAATCCGAAACCAAATAGATTGGGTAACGCACACAACCTCTCGGATCTCATTTCTCATTTTCTCTTTCAGAACAATTCTCTTACATTTATTCGAGTTGATTTGGAGTTTATCTTTTTATTTAACGATTATTTGTCGCATTGCAAATAATAAATTAGTTATTATTTTTTGAATCCCTTGAAGTTTCTCATTTGCACACCCCCCCCCCCCCTTTACTTTAGAAGACCCGGGAGAAACACCACGGGCACGAACGTTTAGCCCATCTCGCCTAAAAACGAGTGGAAGGGTGACCAGATACCTTACTCGTGAACTAGCACATCCAGCATTGTTTTAGTGAGGCCCTGGATCGCCACAAAAGCTGGTTCCATCATCACGCACAAACTAGGGTGATTATATGGTGCTGCCATCTAATGGCGTTTGTCAGCATCGTTCCAAACTAAAACCTTTTTTGTGATGTTGTTAAAAATAAGATTCGCATGTTCACTTTGAATAGAGCTTAAAAATCAAAAGAGTTCCATGATAATTAATATATCCTTACTAATATTTAAATTTTATTACAGTCTCTATACTGATTATAGTTAAATTAATTTTAATACAGATTTGTATTAATAATTATGATAAAAAAAATTGGCAAACCAGGAAGACATTGGAGCACATAGAATGCACAATAAAAAAAATTAAATAAATAAATAAAAAAGTAAAGAAATAAAATAAAATATAAGTAGTGAAGTTATAGTAAGTTGTCCTAACTTCATTACTTATGTTTTGGAAATGATGCTTTTTCTTTCTGTATTTAGTCATTGATAATATATTGGACGTATTGGATTACTATGAATTTAAAAAAATAAAAATTTTTTTTTGATTTTCTTGCTTTTTATGTCTATAAGAATTGTATATAATTGGATAATTGAAATGTATATACTTTTCAGAAAAATTAATAACAATATATAAAAGCATTTTTCTACCATTTCTTCTAAGAAATATTCCAAAAGAAACAAGAATTAAATCTTGTAAACATTTCAAGTAACTTTAGCTGTGACATAGATGTAATATTAAATTCGAGAATTTAAGGTCTAGCTAAGTTACTAATAACCAACGTAAATTCCTTAATTCTTTCCAAATTTACATCTATTTTATTGCTCAATTATTGAGTGATTGCCTCGACAAATTGATTTCACGTGCACGTACCTATGTCACAATGCTTAAAAGATGAACAGAAAGTAGTTTATTCATTCTTGATGTTGGTATTCTTTACGGTCACTTTTTTAGCACGTGAATTCGGCTTGAAGAAATCCATGAAAAAGCCTGAAAAATTGATACAGCTGAGCTGAGGCTTCGATGGTCTTATTTCTAAAAACAGAATCTGAAAAAATTAATCTGTTTTCAAGTTATAGTGCAAAGGGCAGATGGTCGCACGGCCGGATAAAGGTACAGACCAAGCGTGCATTTTTATAAGTAGCTTTTTGCTAAAGCTCCTAACAAATAGCGAATTCTGGAGTAGATTTAGGAAATTAAAAAAATTTCAAGGTAAATATTTATATAGGTGGCGAATCAGTTCATCACACCTCATTTCGATGCTTCAAATCGTCACATTCACTTCGCCCAGTATCATTTTTACACTCAAGTCAATTTGATTCATTCAGTACATTTAGTCAAGTCGTCACATCCGTTACACCCCAGAATTGATTTGTGACTCAATGGACTGAACAGATTCAGCAAATTACATTGAAGTCGTCACATTCATTTCGTCCCAGAATCGTTTTGCCACTCTGTCGAGTCGGCACATTCTGTTCGTCACATTCACTTCGTGCATGACTTCACATATTCAGTCAGCTACAAAAAGCTTTGGCATGACGGTTTATGAATTATTAAATTGTATCCGTGATACTTGTGGCCCCTGGTTCGAATCCAGGTCGTGGAATTTTTTCTTTCTATTTTTTTTTTTTTTTTTTTTTCCATTAATATCTTTAGCTTCTGTTTGAAGCATTAAATCTAGTTTTAATTTTTACTTAAATTCCGTGTTTAATTTTTTAATTTGGTGGGACCCCAAATGTACAATCTACTGAATCCCGGATAGTGTTGGGCTCATTATTTTTGTTATAATTAAATTTATTGTGTAGATGACATTGAAGGTACACTTCTTATGACGATATAAAACTGAATCGCTCTTTCCAGTAAAATCTTCTTTCTGAAAATTCTTTCCAGTGGTTTTATTTGCGATATCTTTGTATAGATCCAAGTCTCTGATCTTTTATTATCATAGTATGCTTCACCTTATCGGGCTCGATTGAAAGTCCCGGTTTTTCAAAAAAAAAATTTTTTTTTATTTCGAACTTCAAAATCTAGCCAATGCTGTCCTACGAAGGCGATTGTTATATATAAAATTCACTTCTATTAACAGTATTGTTGTGTGACTTCGCAGATGATTGCACTAGTCAACAGTCTATTTGCTTCCTAAATAATGTTAACTTTTTTTAACTAATTCCAGCATGCTGATTACAAAAATTTAAATAAATATTTAGAATCAATCGAGATCTTGTATTTACATTCAGGGTATTTTTATTTATATTCCCAATATTTTTATTTAGATTCCCAAAATTTTTATTTAAATTCAGAATATTTATATTATATATATGTGGACATTACATACTTTAAAACAGAAATGATGCAATATAACGTAATGTTACAGACTGCATCACAATTTTTTGTCATTTCATCATCCCTTGCATGTTCTCTCGAGCGATTGCTTCATCCATTCTGCTCCATTCTGGAGTCTACATCAGCAATCCGCGTCAAGGAAACCGCCAGTCTGTTGAAAGCGGTAAGATGCCACGCACATGTGTTATACATCTGTGAATAGTGCTGACTATTTTTTTGCTATGTATGCGGAGACGTTTTCTGTTCGCAGAAACGAAGAATGACAAACCATGTTTGTAAGGGCTATGAACTATATTTTGGTTGCAAGATAGGCGATCAAGATAAACCCTGGGCTCCACACTTTGCTGCGATGCTTATGCGGTGAACTTGCGTCAGTGGCTAAATGGTAAGAGGGCTTCAATGCCCTTTGCGGTGCCCATGGTGTGGCGTGAGCCAAGAGACCATTCAACTGATTGCTACTTTTGCATGGCACCTAAACTGCAAAGAATGACCATGAAGAAGAGGAGATCGTTAATTTACCCTAATATACCATCAGCTATTCGGCCATTTCCCCATGGCCCAGAATTGCCAGTTCCACAGCCCCCTGCTGAGTGGAGTATTGATGATGATTAAGAAGCTTGTGCTTCATCAGAACCTATGGAGGAACCCATGGATGAGTGTGACGAGGACTTTATTATTGTTGATACTGAATCGTATCATCTCATCACACAAGAGGTGTTAGACGATCTCATACGTGACCTTAACTTTAATAAATCTAAAGCAGAGCTTCCAGGATTCAAGGCTGGAAGCTGCTCGATCCTAACGTCACAGTTTCTGCATACTGCTGTCGTCATAAACATCTCATTCAATATTTCGAAATGGAATCTGGGCTGTCTTTCTGCAAAAACATTAATGGCTTAATGTCTGTGCTTGGAATTAAGCATAATCCGGAACAATGGAGGCTGTTTATCGATGCATCAAACTCAGCTTGAAAGCTGTACTGTTTCATAATGGCAACGAAATCAGTTCCGTCCCACTTTGCCACGCTGCTTTCATGAAGGAATCATATAAATCGATGGAATTGATCTTAAAATACAGTCAATACTCCGAGTATAAATGGAAAATTTGCGGCAACTTAAAGGTGGTAACATGCCTGCTTGAAATGCAGCTGGGTTACATGAAATACTGTTGCTTTTTTGTGAATGGGATAGTCGCTCAACCAGCAAGCACTACACGCAGAAAGTTTGGCCTCCAAGGCAGAGCCTAGAGCCTGTAATGAAGAACGTGCGAAACGTGCCATTTGTCGATCCAAAGGATATTCTTTTACCACTATTCCACGTAAAGCCAGAACTAATGAAAAATTTCGTCAAAGCAATTGATATAACTGGGGAGCCTTTCAAATGTCTTCAAGAAATATTTCCTCGTGTTTCTGAAGCAAAGATAAAAGAAGGTATTATTGTTGGGCCCCAAATCCATCAGCTGCTCAAAGGGAATCACTTCAGCAATTTACTGGAAGGACAAAAAAAAAAAAGCAGCACGGAATGCATTCAAAAACATTGCTGAGAACAAGGCTGAGAATTTTGAAGAACTTGTCGTTACATTCCTGGTGGCCTATCCGAATATGAGGTGCCATATGTCTCTTAAGCTTCATTTTTTACACTCGCATTTGGTTTTTTTCCCGGAAAATTTGGGTGCTGTTAGTGACGAGCATGGAGACTGTTCCATCAGGAGATTTCAGCAATTTAAAAACGATATGTAACGTGGGGAAATGGAACCCTTCTATGTTGGTGGATTACTGCTGGACGATCACCAGGAATGTATCGCAGGAAAAATATAAACGTAAATCGAAGCTCAAGTAGTCGCTATGGTAAGTTAACTTACTTATTCGGTAATGTTATATTACAGTGGTATGCAAACACGTTTCTGTGAATATCTCAAAGGGACCATTCAAGTATTACGTAACGCAGTTTTGGGAGACTTGGGACAAGGCAGTCTCCTTTGGTCCATTGGGACAGAAAACAGTTCGGAACGATGCGAAATGGACTCCTGATCTCTCAGTGATGGCGAATTTGATTGAAGCCAATCGATGTCGTCATGACTACTCCCTGTGTGGAAAAGAAAACCGTCAATCATTCAATAGTGAGGCGAAATGTAAAAGGTCACTATTAGAGATATACGAAAGGCCGCTTGAAATTTTTGGAAAAAAGAAATATTAACTTACCTTAACTCTGGAACGAGCCGATTGTTCGAATAGAACAGTGATATCATAGACGAATACCCAGGAGAGACAAAGAAGACGAAAAGTAAAGGAAAAGGCTAAGAAAATACAAGACGTTCTGGTAATGGGGGTAATTAATGGGCCTAGTTTTAAGCAAAGGACAACGATAACCTCACCTTGTGTTTTCCCATTTATTGTTTTAGATAACCGCATCCCAGACCGTAGGCCGAGGAATAACGCCAGCCACAGGAAAGATAAGCGTTTGATAAAATAACGTGTGGTCCTGATTGTCTGCAGCACCCGTCAGGTCCAGAACCGATGGCGTAATGTGATGGAACACTCGCTGGAAAAAGTATAGGAGTGAATCTACCTGTAGAATTTGTAGTATTCCGACTTTACTAACACGACTAACACTTTTGAGAATTTCCCCCCTCCCCCAGTTGTTTATTTACCTTAATCAGTGTTGATACCAATTTAAGCTTCACTAAGTGAAGCAAAGCGAAGCCTGATATGTTAACTAGTGACTATGATTCAGTTAACTAACTGATTGGTGACAGACCAAGGAGAAAAGAAAACTTACCTATGGAGATGCAGAAGCATACGACCTGAAAGAAGACAGAAGCGAAAAAGTGATTATTCAGAGAATTTGATGAATGAGTAGCATAAATGAATATTGAAAAGTAAGCCTTACATTTTTAAGTTTGGGACGGAAAATGGGAGAATTCCGATCTGAAAGGATTAAGTGAGCAATAAACTAGAGACAGATGATAAAGATAAACAATTGGTTAATGTGAACATTGAAACTGTTACTTACCTTGGATCTTTTGGGACTATTAGTTTTACTTAATTATAAATGTTTGATGCGATATCGACCTTGAAATACTTTTGTCTAATATTGTATATTTTTTTAATTTCTGAATTGCTGCAGGCGAGAAGGATTGCTTCCTAAAAACAGCGCTACAGAAGATCGAACTACCATGCCACAAGGATGAACAAGCAGCGGTTTACCGCGACCAAGATTCTGACAAAAATAAACGATTTTGTAATAATCTGTGACTTAAAATGCAAATATTATTGATAGTCAAATCAGTGGAAAATTAATGAACTCTCTAAGAGTATTCTATATGTAAAGAATAAAAGCTACAGTAATCAGAAGGTTATGATCAGACAACATTTTATTTCTCCACGAGAGCTTAAACAATTGAATTTATGATTTCAGTTTACATTGATTAACTCGTTTGGGGAAAGGAAGGGTTAAGGGAACTACATTGCTCCCGCAATTAAGAAAATAACTGCTACAATACATAAATACACACATACGTACATACTTACAGATAGATTTTTTTTTTTTTCAAAATATCAGCATATCTTTTCGAATCCTGAGATTTTAAGTCGATTTCATCAAAAAATAAATTTCAAATTTCTGAAACGAACGTGTAGGCCTTCACTCTTAGAGAGGGGTAGCCAAAAAACTTTCCATCTGTTTGCACTTATGTACGTATGTGACAACTTTTGTGCAGCTTACTCCTCTGAAACGGCAAATAGCAGAATCAAATAAAAAATATACATGCTTAGAGGTTACCTTAAATTGTGCCTTAGAGTAATTTTTATGTCAATTGGATAAACCTTTTTAGAGATATTAATTTTTTTCTAAAAATTAAGAAATGGCTGTAGAGTTCAAACCAGCGAACAAAACTAAATAAATTTGATATGTACGGACTCCTCTCATTAAGGCGAATTTTTTTTTTTTTTTTGTAAATGACTTGTTTCGCTATGATGAGCCGTTTTGGAGTTATTTGCT
>JAHWFO010031589.1:823365-854175 GCA_023313115.1 Rhysida immarginata | reverse complement strand
GATAATTCTATAATATTCTATTTGCCTTTAGAGAATTATCCTTTTTGCTTTGATAAAGGATAGTCTCTATCTGAAACGTCAGCTTTTTATTTTGATTTTTATTTTATTTATTAATTATTTTGTTAATATTATTTTATTTTATTTATTAATTATTTTGTTAGAATTATTTTATTTTATTTATTATTATTTTTTGTTCATTTTTTATTTTTAATTAATAACTATTTTTTAATGTAATATTATTAAAATAGGGATTAAATGTATCTGAAGTAAGAGTAAGAGAGTAGTCAAAATCTACTCATAAAATCCAAAACTTTTGTTAAAATCAGCCTTCTAGAGGAGGATATCCATAATGGGGTCTATGCATGATTTTTACTAATACTGTCAAATTAAAGGACACATCTCTTAGATAATACACAAAAATTTTCGCTTCTCAAATCCTCACCGTTTTTTTATAATTAATTTTTATAATTTGCTACTTAGCCCCACCCACTGAAATGTCAGTCAGCTCACTTGACGTAACAAATCAGCTAACACGATCACGGCAGCTATCACAGCCTGCTCGTTGCATTGCCTTACTCGACGCTTGCTAATGTTTTATCTCGTAATCCACACAAAACATGGATAGTGTCAAACAAGAGTCATACAAGTTTATCATTAAGCATGACAGTCATGGCACTTAACATCCACAACTTTCTCTTCCTTTTCATCAATCATCATTGAAACTGTATAACTTTTTGATCTAGTTTTGTGCTCTGGACAAATTCTACACTTAATAATGCATTTTGTAGCTTCTCGTTTAACTTGAACATATCATATGTTTCACGTCCAGATCTGATAAATCAAATGTATAAGTAAGTTTATGAATGTGGAAAAATCAGCTTACAACGAAAGCGGCTATAATATAATAATAAAAAGTGACAAAAAATTTAATAATCGTATTAAAAAATCCATTTAATTCAATTTTAGAATTATGCTTATTTCTGTCAATTTAATAAAATTTATTTATTAAAATATTATAAATCATTAATAATTATTCTATAATATTAACAAACAAATTTAATATCAAACAATCACGTGAAAATCAAGAAGAGAGAGTGAGAGAGAGGTTCTTCCACTTTTTCAACGTAATTTGTTAAACCATAAATGTACATTTCGATTGCTATGAAATCAACGTTCAGTATGAGGTTGGATGAAGAAATTTCTTCATCCATAGTATGAGGCAAAGAAAAAGAGCAGAACCATTGTTCCGCCTCGTACTGAACGATGATTGCGTAGCAATCGAAATGTAGTTTTATGGTTTAATAAATTACGTTGTGGAAAAGTGGAAGGACTTCTCTTTCTCCTTGACTGTAAGTATCCACAGTTTTGTTGCTACATATGCAAGGTATTTAAATCACATGAGAAGTTGACGAGTTAGCTAGCTTCTTTAAATCCACGACTTTCAGTTACTGTCAAACATTCGTTGTTTGAAAAAAAAAACCTCTGCCACTATCAACGAATCTATTTTTAGCAGGTTTTCTGATCTTGCCTCAATGAAACCTTCATCTGTTTTTGACCATTTTCGTCTGTAAATGCACTGTTGTTAGTAGCACGAAAAACTTAAATGCGCGGCAATATACTGCTGCAAGCTCGTTAAAGGCCAAGCTTGGCGTTGGTTGCTGATTAGTGACGTCACAACCAATCAGATGCGTTCTTGGCCAAATGATAAAATTGAGCTATTAAAAAACGTTTTTTTATTTATAAAAACAACTTAACAAAATTTTTGCATTCCAATAAGTGATTAATGAAACTATTTCTTTCATTTTTCATGAATTTTAAGCAAATTTAAAATTCATGCATAGACCCCATTAAAGGACCCTATTACAAAGCTGCCTACAGGCGAAACCAGTCATCAGAAAAGTGTGAAATTTTGTAGAAGACTAATTGAAGAGATGGGAATTTTGTTTCAGCGAAAATAAAAAATTAGTTACGAATTTCTCCACCAGAAGGCATTTTACGTTGTAAATTTATGTGCCATCACTCAGCAGCTGTTACCTACTGTATAAAACCAAAGAACATTCACAGACATCCTGAATTATGTTGCTCACAGTGATGTTAAGTTTACGAGATTGCGCGTTGTTGAGTTAAAGTACCGTAATTTTTGGTATTTAATATGCGTATTATGCAAAATATAAGTTAAAAAAATCGTTACTGCATATTATAAAAAATTGCATATAATCAGTTTTTTTTTAATAACCAGGGAAAATACGAAGCAGGGGGGGGGGGGTTTTTAAAAAAAATTTTTATCAAATATTAAAAATAAATTAAAGAAAAGTTTTTCACTTTTTTCACAATTTCCTAAAATTGCATATAATAATCTGATAAAACCAGGACAAATTTGCCTTACTTTTTGAATTTTATTACAGATTTCACACAAAATAATAGTTGCTAAACCATGTGCTCAGTCAAGGAATATAGGGGACGCTATTCCGCATTTTTACTGATGTTTGCTACTAACCGATCTTTATAAAGATGTCTAGATAAAACATTTGAATTATCTTTCAAATGGATATATTTTGCATGACAGACAATTCAAGAAAATACAACATGAAATGTTTTTGTGAAAGCAGGAATTACCCCTCCTGTAGATGATTCTATCAGGAAAATCAAAGTCGAGAAAGAAACAGTAATTAGGCCTAACAATGAATTGCTTACTGAAATGATGAAATTATTTTGCTCAGACAGACGTTTTCGATTTTGAAGGATTTTAAATAAATTTATTTCTGATATAATGTAATTTTATATGTAATGAATAAATGTTGTTTTATGATAATTAATTTTGAAAAATACACATTTCTTCATTTTATGGATATATAAAAAGTCTAAAGCTTTTAAACACCAGATAACCATAATGTACTGCGCCTTTGAACAAATATGGCGGAGCATTCCCTGTTGCTGAATTGCATATCTTAGGTATATAAATTGCGTATTATATACGGATGCGTATTATGTACCAAAATTACCGTATTATTTTACCAAAACAGTAATTCCGTAGTAGCTGCTCTACGGAAATTTTGGACTTGAATGGGATGTGAAATAGTTCGATGAATGTGAAAAATTTGGAAAATGATAACGAAATGTGAAGAAACGGGGTCATTGTCAGTTCGTGCTGGCAAAAGAAGAAAACTCGTGTCTGCAGACGCATTAGAAGAGGTTTTGCTTCAGGTGGAAGAGGACAGAGCTGCAAATTCCCATGGTAGTACCTGTGTCCGGCATGTAGCACAGTTGTTGGAAAGGCCATGTTCAATTGTCCATAAGATCATGCAGAATATCCTCCGTTATTATCCGTATTTCTTCACTTGGATGGCACAGTGAATACGCACAGCTGCTGCATTTGAGAACCAGAAAATTGACAACTATTGTACACGGTAAGGGCCCCGAACTGAATGAAAGAAAACACAATTTTTTTGGTAAATACATAACACAAATTTATTGTGTGATGGTATGGAACCCTCGGTGTGCGAGTCCGACTCACACTTGCTCAGCTTTTTAATTTTAACAAAAACTTAATGTTACGTAATGCGTTTCTTGACCCCCCCCCTTAAACTGCGTTATGTAATACTTGAACGGCCTCAAAAACTATAACCAACTGAGGCTTATCTTTTTCGAGTGAAGTACATGCATTGCAATGTGTATGGTGGCGTTTTTGTAAAGGAAGCAGAAAAGAAGTTTAAATTTGTTGACTAATGTTATGGGTTAAACCAGTATTGTTAATTTAGCATTTTATTTCACGCGCTTGTAGTGGTTTTGGAATAAATACTACGGTTGATCTGACTCCATATCTTTTAATAATACTAAATGAATACTTAAACTATTCTTACACTACAAATTGAATTGCATTTAACATTAGTTTACATAATGGCTATAGAATTAGATAAAGACCTGCTATTGTCCATTTGATCGTGTGTGTACGTAGGCGAAGCGTTGGTTCGTGGAGGCGAATTGCTGAATTGGACTGTGGTTGTGCTGATGAATCTTGGAACGTTGACACTCCACGTAAGTTCTGGCTCATGCGGTGAAGTTTTTTGCCATGCTCGAGATGGAGGCAAGGCAGTTATTTAACAGCAGCAGGTTTGGGGGGGGGGCCGCCAATTTGAGTTGGTCTCGAATCTTAGCCGAGGGGACTTCAGTTTAGGGGGAGAAAAAAAAACGATTGGCTTAGATTCGAGCCAATACGGTGTTATGTTAACGAAAATTAAAAATATCGAGGCATGTAATCTCAAATGTACTCTTGAAAAAGGCTGGGGAAGAAAGGCAAAGTCTGTCTAGATCGATATATTCTGATACAATATACTACAGGGCAACAGTTTGATAAAGAAAATTTATTGGATTTAACAGCTGTTATAATACCAGGAGAGATTAAAGAAGAACTTAATTTAATTAAAGAGGTTGACAGAATGATTTTTCTTAAAAATGTCCAGTCTCAGTACATTGCTGGAACTGGTCATTTGATTAAGAAACCCCTGACTTGTTCAACGAGAGTTAAAAAACCTCTTGGATGCTTTAAACCGTCAGAAAGAAAAACTGAACAAAGTTTGCAGTACATTGTGACTGTAGCCAGATCATTACCTATACAAGTTGCTGAAGATGTTCTTCAGGATGAATGGAAATGTCTCCAGTTAGATGACCCTGACATTGATAAATACTGGACCCATTTCTTTTCTCTAAAAAACAGCAGTGAATCTCTGGTAAATACACAGTCCACCCCTACGTTCAACGTCAGCAGAAAATGGTTAAGTCCAGAAGATACGTGCCAGTATCAGAGGTGGGGAGGAGGGGGTATAGGAAGGGTGTCAGAGGGAAGCAGAAAACATTGCAATTGTTGGAGTCATGGTGAAAAGTAGCAATTCATCTGACCTCCAAAAGGGGCATGATCATTGGCTTCAGAGCCAAGGGCAGCAGTATTTCCGAAACTGCTAGTTTTGTGAACTGTTCGCGTGCCGCCGTGGTGAAAGTTTACTGTGCATGGCAGAATGGCAGTACCCAAAATCAGCGACATGCCAAGTGAGGGGCACAACAGGCCATAGATGACGGAGCTGAACGACGGCTACGGAGATGCGTGCAAGTGAACAGACATGCAACCGTGGACCAACTGACCTCCCAGATAAACCAGGAGGCTACCAAAAGTGTATCATCACCAAGTGTGTTCAGCCATATAGGGCTCCGTAGCAGACGGCTGGTTCGTGCACCAATGCCGACCGCTGGTCACCGGCAACAAAGACCGACATTTGCACGCCAGTACCACAACTGGACAACAACAGAGTGGCAAAAGGTGGCTTTTTCCAATGAATCATGGTTTATGCTCCATCAGACAGATGGGCGATGGCATGTACGGTGTTCAGCGTCAGAAAACAAACACCCTGCAGCACGTGCCGCAAGGGTCCAGGCCGTAAGAGCAGCGTTTGGTCTGGGGAAAGTTTTCATGGCATTCCCTGGGTGCACTCATCATTGTGGATGGCACCATGGATCAATGGAAGTACACATCTGTCATTTCGGACCTTGTCCACCCCTATATGCACATTGTGTTTTCTTAGCATGATGGCATCTTCCAGCAGGACAATGCGATGTCCCATACAGTGCCACAGAACTGGAATCTGTATGGTTTCACATCCCTGTCAATACCTTCCATAACCTTATTGACTCTCTTCCTGCCTGTCTCATAGCTGTCCGCACCGCGAAAGTTGGTTATTTTGGCTACTGACAGATGGCCACAATAATGTGACTGGACTGTGTATATTAATGTATCTAGAGTAGTGAAAGCAGCTCTGTGCCTGTCACATGGGAATGCTGACATTCATTTTTCCGTTTCCAAGTGGGTTCTTGATACTTGTCCGCAAATGGTTCTAAGGACTCTTAATACTATTCTAATAAATAAGGATGTTATAAAACGGTATAATGACAAGCCATTCCTTGTACCTACGGTATTACCAAAATCTTGATCTTTCTTGGGCAAACTGATCACAAAAACTGTTATTTAGAAGAACAGAGATAGATTGCAGGAAAAAAACATTCGAAACAGCAAGAAAAAGAGCAAAAGAAAATGGAAGAAGAAAGAATGATGAAAGTAGAAAATTCAATGAAAACGATTGAAGAAATGGAATCTGAACTGAGTCAGAAGAAGAAAGAACTTGATACCACTAGAGAGACAGCTGATATCATGTTTGATGAAGCTACTACTAGAATAAAAAAGCTTTACAGAAGGGAGACCTGCAAGAAATGCACTTGGCTCAGGGAATGTTAGGTGTTCGTTCGTTAAAAAATGCTGAAAAACAAGGATATAAGGAAGTTGAAAAATTGCAAAATATTGTTGGAAAAAGGAAAATTTCTTTGATTACAAACTTTTTCTCAAATAAACAGAAAAAGACAGTGTAACAAATGTTAATGTTATTTTAGACTGTTTAGTTAATCTTTTTTCTTTTAGTGTTTTTATTAGATCTGATTATTCTCAATGTATGTTATATTTTGCAGTTTCTTTATTAAAACTATTTAATTTTGAGTCATTTTTTTGCCATTTTATGAGAGGATTGTATTTTAAAATTGTAAAAATTCTGTAAAACTTTATAGTTAGTATCTGTAATAGATTATAATAACAGAGCTCTTGTTTTTTTGTTGTTTAATATTTCAGTCTACAAAAGTCTCTTTTTTTAAATATTTTAATCTACAAAGTCTCTTTTTTTTGGTCCCCTATCATACGCCGATCCCTGGGATTTGGAGCGATTTGCCCTACGAGGGCGGATATGTGTGGACATTTTTCAAGTAACCGAAAAAATTGTGGAAGAAAGCTGGCCACCACACCTCAAGAAGAAAGAGGACTCCGAAGAATCGTGAGAAAATATCGGAGGACTGTGAATGTGGTCTGCGCGGCTCATCCAAGCGAGCATGTAATAGCTCCACCTGTCTGGCAAGCTCCGTGATCTGCTGTTGGAGTGGGGGGGCATGGCTGGGAAAGGTAGCGTCTTCGCGGCGTTTATTTGCAGGGGAAGAGCCAGCTCGTGTCTTTTGTCGGCCATGGTAGCTAACTGGGGAAGTGTTTCGTTCAACACAGCTAGGATGGCTTGTATATTAACAGGGAGACGTGCCAATCAGAGGGACTTGAGTAAATCGTCGCTCAGGTGGTTGGCAGCCAGGTCGTGCATGCGTGATAGTAAGTAGGAAGGCCTCCCAACTCTAGACCTTGCAGGAGCGTTCTAATTTTTGACGCTTCGCTTTCGTCGTAAATCTCTATGATTCGTTTTTTTAGGGTTTGATACTTGTCCTGATCTGGTGGATTCAAAATGTCGTGTACAGAATCGAGGACACTAGATTCAATGGCGGCCACCACGTGGTGGAATTTTGTGGCGTCCGCGCGAATATTTGCAATGTCAAATTGGGCTTCTAATAGTACGAACCATAGGTTGGGGTTCGCTTTCCAAAAATGGGGAAGCTTGATCGCTACCTAGGCGATTCGTGTATTGGAATTTTGGGATTCATCGACGGACATTTTTGTTTGATGGGCCGTGAAATGCTTTCCTTGGTTTTGAGAAGAAGGGGGGGGGGGGGTTCTGCCACGTGCAATCTGCACCCTGATTCTCGACACAGTCAGCGCCTGCGTTAGGGTGATTTCGTTGGTGACAGAGAGATAACGTGTCTCTAAGGTGAACTGCACTTACCTTGTAGGGCAAATGGTTCTGCGAAATCGGTCATGTTGTCTTCTCCTGGGTTGGAAACCACGTGATTGTTGGCTGACAGCTGGTCGGGTGGTCGCCAAGATGATAATATTGATGCATACAGGGAGAACACGGTCTTGCCGTGTTTACCAAAAAAAATACGGGCAGGGGGTCGGTCTGCAACCTGGATGATTGTGGTTAATCTGCCGTTGATTTTTCCATGTTCGTTGGCGGCCGCTTTGTACCCTTGGTTCCGGGTCCCACGTGGCTGTTGGTGCTATCTTTTTTTTTGGGGGGGGGGTTCCACATAGGTGTTGGTGATCACGTCCAGGTCATCAGTTGTAGTGGTTTTGGAATGAATACTACGGTTGATCTGACTCCATATCTTTTAATAATACTAAATGAGATTCTATTCTTACACTACAAATTGAATTGCATTTAACATTAGTTTAGATAATGGCTATAGAATGAGATAAAGATCTGCTGTTGTCCCTTTGATCGTTGTGATTGCAAGAGCGATGTGTCCTAACAAACTGTCGAGAGAGAAGTGTCTGTCCAGTCGAACCTGAAAGCGAGAGTTCGATGCACCGTAACTGCAGGATTGCGATTGGTGGCGCCATCTTGTGCCGATCATCAGAGATTCGACAGGGCGCCATACGCTTGTCTTTTGTTGGACATTATTAATAAAAATTAAACAATGCCCAAAACAATGAAAATGGGTTTTAAACTGAACACATCCCTGTTAAATTGGCAAGAGAGAGGGTTAGAACTCAGGTCTTCCGACTTGTGTGATGATCAGGTTACAGTATGATCTTCTGGTGTGGATCCTTTCTCACTCTTACTGAGACAGCCTGCAATTTTCATTTGTCAGCATTTACGGTAATTGAAGGGAAACACCGTATATGCTCATCTATAAGCCCAATTTTTTCCCCCAGAAAATGACCCCTAAAAACCGCATTCGGCCTATGCGAATGAAAACTCTTAGGCCCGAATTACCGTTGGGTATAACATGCGGCTTGAGTCTCTGAAAAGTCTCAAAACGGAATCACAGTTGGTCGTAAACGCGACTCCAGAGGGCGAATGGACTCGCCAGATGTAAGCCACGAACGAGGTGGTTTAGCGAGTAGAGTCCAATTTGGAGAGTCCATATCGAAGCAATCAAAATGGCGGACTCGCATCACACAGTGGAAAAATCCCACATGTTAAGCACTTTCATCTTCGCTTCGAGTAATTAACATAGGACAGGATTAATATTATGAATGACGCTGATCATCTTAAATTAAAGAAACGCTACATTTTCTTCAAATTTACTGGATCAGTACATACAGTCATTGCGTGTCGATTCTCACCCCCTCTTCCAGGATGCTTGCTCTTTTCTCCTTGCTTCGCTATATATTGGCTCTTGCAGTTTCTTTCGTGTAATCTTTTACAGATTTTATTACAAAAATGAAACGCAAAAAAAAAAAAAACAATTTTATTACATTAATAAGAAATAAACATAATCAATGTTCATAATAATAATAATAAAAATAAATGTACACGATATTACCTAAATAGCAGTATAAATTCATAAGTTAATGCAATAGTGAAAACGAATCTAGGCTGCAACTTAAGTACATTATTGAATTATAAATATTTTATAGATATGAATTATTGATCTAAGGAGTTTAAATGATTAAATTTAAATGAGTTTACTTTCCTTATAATGGGGAAAATCGTGACTTTATTTTTATTTTTTGTTTTTATTAATTCACGATTTTCCCCATTATAAGGAGACTAAACTCATTTAAATTTAAATAAATATTTTATAATTATTATTATTATTATTATTATTATTATTATTATTATTATTATTATTATTGTATATATGTTGTCATTTTGAAAATAACAAAATATAATTTTATATTTAAATAATAAATAAATAAATAATAAGAGGTCTGTTCAAAAAATACGTAGACTGTTTGAATTGCGCGGGCCCTGTTGGTCCCAATCAAAATCGCTTGGTGTCGCCATCTTCTGACAGATCCGCTGATTACAAGGCAAATTTTTGATTGCAAATATCAGTATTGGTTGATTAGCTACGCCGTTGTTTGTGAAGTGTGTTTTTTTCGTTTGGCGGATTTTTAGAATGAGTGACTTGAACAAGCAAAGAGTTGCACTGAAATTTTGTGTTAAACTCGGAAAAACTGCCACTGAAAAGGCGAAAAAGGCCAGAAATGTGGACGAGTGGTGACTGGTTGTTTCATCACGACAACGCTCCAGCCCATTCAGCCCTCAGAACTCGAGAGTTTTTGGCCAAACACTCGATCACTGTCCTTCCTCACCCACCCTACTCACCTGACCTCGCTCCTTGTGACTTCTTCTTGTTTCCCAAACTCAAAAGACCTTTCAAAGGAAGGAGATTTGAGACGATTCCTGATATAAAGGCAAATGTGACGAAGGCGCTGAAGGACATCACAAAAGAAACGTTCCAGGACTGTTTCCAAAAGTGGAAACACCGTTGGGATAAGTGTGTGTGTCGGGGAGGAGAGTACTTTGAAGGAGACCCAGATGTGTAACTTCTGAATAAAGTATATTTTGTTTTATGATGTTAGTCTACGTATTTTTTGAACAGACCTCGTATAAGTAATGTGCAAAATTATGCTCTGTTTATAAAGCAATTCTCAAGGAAACGATGTTACATGTTTTACCTCTGATCCACACAATTCCAAATAAAAATTATTTAAATTTAAGGATTTTTATATTAATCTGAACATAAAATTTACTGGTTTCCCTGATGTTGGAATTATTTTAGGAAAAAAAAATAAAAAAAGAATATTGTCCCCGATAACAATTTTACAAGCTTTTATAAAAATTTAAGAAAAAAATAAATGACGTTGTTATATCTATATCTAATTAATTATGATCATTTAAAAATTTTGGAATTGGAATTTAAGAAGCCCATTTTATAATAAAGAAAAAAATAAGAAATTTGACAAGGGTTAAACCTAAAGAAAATCCTATGGTTTCTTAAAAAATTTGATTTACGCAGACAGTTTGTTAATAAGAAATGTATCTGCATTCAGAGGGATAAGCTGATTTAACTAAAGAATAATGAAATAGTTAGTCACTTAATTCAAGTACTATATTATCAGATAATTTCGGATATAACTCACAATATTATAAAATAAGACAAACAAAATTTCTTTTTCCACAACATAGAATGAAATCGTTTTCGAAATTGCATTTGCCTTTCCATATTTTCATTATATACATTGTGGAATAAGAGATTTTGCTTGTAGTAATGTATAATATTGTATCCGATATTATATCATAATATAGTACTTCAGTTTATATATATACAGATGTAATATATGAATTATTAATTAATTAAGGAAAAATAGTTTTTAAATCTGTTAAAATTTCAATTTCCTAAGCAGAAAAATTTCAAAAACAACTTTTTTTAAAATTTTTACATTCCTCCGTGAAGGTGATATAAAAACCACATGTCCAGCATATGTGGATCTCGGCCATGTTACCATTGCTATGACTACGCAAAGGTTTCCAGAGAACACGTCTACAAATTTGCGTCACAAATTGCTTGAGCTGTAATTCACTTGAGCTGGTGTCTGTAGGGTAGTTGTAATACTGTGACGGAATGTTTGTTATCTTATTACCTAATAGTATATCGTAGTATATCACTTTCTCTTGCGAAAGAAATATCACCAATGCTTACCGTCTAATCGTGTCCTACCTGCCTTAAACAAATCCTAAACCCACTTTTATTCCTCCCCGTGATCGTATAGTGACTTCCTACCCCTTATTACTACTACCCTATTCAGGCTGAAAACTTATATGACCGCAATGAGTAAAATTAAACACAGATTAGGGGCTCTAACTCTTTATTACTAGGCCAAGCAAAATATGTAAGTAAAATAAACAAAAAAAAAACAATATAATATAAAGTTAAAAGAATAACAACCGCTATTCGGCTGATTGCATTAACACATAAATAACAAAATCATAAAATAGTACCTAAAGAAATTAATAATTAACCTAGTCTGCAAAACAAACTTCAATCTGTAGTATCCTAGCTATAAATAACAATATAACTATATTCTCTTTTTTTTTAAGAAAAAAAAACTTACACAGATATACGAAAAGTAATAGTGACGTTTCAAGCCAAAATAAATATAATAAAAAAAAAATTAATCAAACTCAAACATTATTATAATCGTGGGCGCTTATGTATTGCTTGGCAATTCGCTGTCGCTTAAAATAACTCGGGTGAAAGGTCCCGATTTTCTAAAATATCTTAATAACCCTAAAGAGAAGTTATTTCAGAGTTTCGCAGCATCAGAAGGAAAACTTTATGTTCTTGATCCAACTTCCACTATCGTCTCATTAATTACTTCCTTAATCATCTCTGACCATTACTGTTCATTGCAAAAATCAAATTAATAATAACAAACAATTCTGAATAAAGTTATTTCACTCGCGTGGGCCCAATTTAAATTACTGTTCACTACCTTAACTTCTCAGCTTGATTCCGTCCGTGTCGATCTACTGCCGCCGCATCCAATGTCAATGCCTCACCGACGCCGTTGAAACTCCGCCGTTGTGTCGTACTGTCTCCGCAGAGTCTCCGCTGCGCCGTCCTCGTACCTCGTTCTCCGGTTGTCGCTCGCTGTCCTGGGTCGCCGCCACACAGGGTCCGCTGAAAACCGTCCCGCGTATTAGCCACTACTACCGGCTCAGGACTCGAGAAGTGCCCTGCTAGAACCCACAAGGTACACCTTCTCGCCCCGTCCTGCCCCACCGAGTAATAGTGCTCACGCTACGTACGGCCTCAGCTTACCGGTGTTGGTCCCGGCTCTCCCCTGGCGATCCGTTCGCCCGTCGCTGGCATCGGCAGTCGCCCTCGTCTATGGCTCCGGCGTGCTGGCCGACGGTCGTCTCTCACTTTTCTCCAGCTCGTCGGGTAAAGCGTTGTCGTCCGCCTGGCTTGGGTAGAGATTCGTCTTGGCCACCCCGTGCTGTCCAGACCCCTGGCCTTTTCTTCGGCGTTATATTAGTTATGCTCCGCTCGCTCCTCTCTTCGGCTTCCACATTTCATCTCTATCTCTCTGTCGACTGCTAACCATCCACGCTCACATTCCAGCTCTTTCTCTCCGCTGCAAAAAACACACTACTTCGTTCCCCTACTACATTTTCATCTGCCCTGTCGACTGCTACATTTCATCTTCCTCTGTCTACTGCTAGCCACACACTGTCACTTTTCATCTCTCTCTCTACTGCTAAATTTTTATCTCCTTTCCGAGAAAGAAAAATACCCTTCTCATTCTTAGAATTCTCCTTTCTCTTTGCCAAGGAACTCTGACCTTGAACTTGCCATTTTCCCTGAATTTCCACTGCCCCATTGTTCTATATTCCCTCCCTTCCTAGAGCGGTCCCCCCCTTCCCATCCAAGAAAGAGACAAAAGAAAAAATTACTCCACTTATTTCCTGGTGTTCCGTAACCCTACTTTTAAGCTCACAGCGAATTGCCAAAAAATGTACATCCGAACACTTAAAACAAGAATAATACATAAAATAAAATATAAACGATATAAATGTTCACAATTAATAAGCATCGTCATTTTGCTCGCTCTACCTCTCTCATCACTTTCATTCAAATCCCCAGCCTGATCTATCCCCATTCCCCCCTTTTTATATGATTTTAAAACAAATTATCCTACAGTTTTATATTCACGCGGATATAAACACGTTTATATTCGCAGGGACATATTCATATGTCACAATACGAAAGGACTCTGAAGAAGGTCTCGCGCTCAACTTCAGCTCAGCCAAGTCGCGGTAGAGTCCTTTTTGAGACCTTTAACTGTGATGCCGGCCTAATAAGCGGAGTTTACAAAAAAAACTACGTAATAATTCATTAATCCGTTTAGATTTTATTTATTAACCCCTTTTACTGCTTAAATAAATTTCTGATAAGATGAAAGTGTTCTCTCTCTTTGCAGCATACTGAAAATCTAAAAGGCTATGGTGGCCATATTGGAAAAAGTATGAGGGGAGAGAAGCTTCAAATGAAACCAGTGCATTTTTGCGTGTTCTCTCATTGCAATACATACCGTAAATACGTTAATCTAAACAGTTATTCAATAGACAATGAATTCAAAATGAAACATCGAAGATTCAACAGATCGAAAAATTCGATGTCTAATTTTTTTGATCCTCGATACATTAGCTACCATCGTCAAGCATTAGCATATAAAATTTAATATACCTTAACAGCACATTATATAAGTATAAACAATATAAATCAGTGCATTATTTTGTGACATTCCAGGGAATGTCAGTGTGGTGTCACATGTGTCATGGCGGAAGAAATGTTGTATTTTGTTTTAGGCAGCTTGAGTTTTACAGGGTCATAACCGTGTTTTACAGGGCAGCGTTAGCAGTTTGAATGTGCTTGTTTGGGTGTATGTGTGATGTTTGTGTTTTTATTTGTAAAATTGAGTATTTGTCGTTTGTTTGTTGGAAGCAAAGGCTGAATTTTTATTTTGTTAAGCGTGGATCTGTTGTCGTTATAAGTTGTGATTGTCGCGTCTGTGTATGTGTTTTTAATGTAATGGCATTGTTAACGGTGATGTGGTGAGCTTTGTTGGCGACTGCAATTGTTGACCTGGTGGAATTTTGAAAATAAAAACAGCTCAGCCGCCAACAGAGCATTGGTTATTATAGCATACCTGCCAACTCTCCCGCTTTTGGCGGGAGACTCCCGATTTTTAGACTGATCTCCCGCCCTCCCGATTTAAGAAAACAATCTCCCGATTTTTAATTCGGTAAATAAATTAGTTGAAAATTCTTGCATTCTGTGACTGTTCCACGATTTTCACGATCACAATGCAGAGAACAAAACATTTCTCTTACGAACGTGCTACAACTTTATTCCCAGTTGTTGAATACTTGGGTAGCGAAAATAGCGCCTTTGACGCTATTTCCGGTGTTGCCAACTCAAAAATTATTTTTGTTAAAACCGCTGAAACAGCTAAAAATCCATTAAATGTGTGCGAGGCTACTATGAAAGCAGAAAATGAATGCAAGGCTGTCAACTTAGTGGAAATTTCCGCAAAATATCAATCTTTAACTCAAGTTTTAAATGAATGCTAATAGATTTTGTTATTTTTTTTAAAGTTATTTTTGTTGGTCATTACATTATCATTTGTGATCAAATTAAAAAGAAAATTGTTCCCCTTAAACTTCCAATTAGCCTATTTTAATTCAGGCCACTTCCGATTAGCTTACTTCCAATTTGGTAGACCTCCCGATTCTTCACTTTTCAATGTTGACAGGTATCCTATAGGGATATGGTTCATTACAAAGAAATGAGTGATAGGGGATTGTTGCCTGTTTCGTGATTGTTGTTTTTCGTTCTAGAGAAAATTGGGCGTTCGTTGCGAGCGGACATTTTTCGACTTTCTGCGCAGCGGTTTCCAAATTCTCTGAATGGGGAAAAATGCTAAAATGGCATCACTTCCATCGATCAAACATTTCGAAGTGGTCTAGCTGCATTTATGTACTACAGTTAATAAGATTTCCATCAGCTGTTTCCTAAAGAGGTGCCGGAATGGAACATGACGAAAACGAGGCTGTTTCAAATGCAGTGGAATGTCGCTATGTCTAGTCGAGGAAATGTAGCGTCGCTCAGCTGAAAACCTGGTAACCGCTTAATTTGCTGAAGAGGCATGGTGAGTGACTTTTAAATTACTTTTATGCACGATAAATCCGAAGAATAGTAACTTTGCTGTATCGTGATCCGTTGGTTGCCTTCTTCCCACCACACCATCGAAGTATCCGCAAACGAACTCGCTCATTATGCCGTATTCCGCACGGAACAAAGTATATGAACTCTGTTAGAGAAAGTATTAGTTTCTGTTCAACAGAAATGAAGCACCTGTAACTTTAGTTTAAGTTAGGTTAAGCGCTGCCTGATGTAGTGTAAGGAACATGCATATACTTCGTATGAAGTTCAATTAGAAAATCCATGATTACGTAGGGGAGCGCAACGAACAACCCTTGGCAAGCAAAACGCGTACCGAGCGCGTAGTATTCTTATGCCGAGCCGAGTCGCACACAAGGTGTTCCCTTGCCCTGCAGCACAGTCATGCCAACACCCGCGTTGTGCCCCCCCCCCCCCCGTTTCTCCTCATTAAAGGCGACACTTGGTGCGAGTGATGCGTTGTGAACATTGTGGGAATACTCATTCGGGGATGTTGGTTTCATTGTCATTTGCGTGAATCTGTTCTGGGATGCTCGTGGTATATAGTACAGCTGATTGAGCATAAGCAGTATTTGCGTGAACACACTACAGGTTTTATTTACCAGCAAATGTTTTGCTTTGAGCACTGCTCTGTCTAGTCCTGCCGGTTTTGATTTTGTGACATTGCATGTCATTGTGTGTCACATGGGTCCGACGAGAACGGGGCTCGAATTATAATTAAATAAAATATAATGATGTGGGTATGAATAATATTGTAATTTTAATTACTTTGTATGAGTGTTAAGTAGCTCTCTTTATTTCGTAGACTGGGGTTAATAAATTTTTAAAATTTTCCAAATAAATATAGTAGTAAGTTTTTATTTTGAGAGATTATTTCTGTTTGTTGTTGTAAAATGGTGTTATTATAAAAATCTTTGGTTCGTTAAAACTAATTGTTGACGATCACTGTTCACGTCTTCGGAAGTGTAATAGGGTTCGTCATTGTTGGGAATGAAAAATTTTCTTTATGGAGAAGTTCTTGGAAATGTTGTCAGCTGTTTTATGGGGTATTGTTGCGCTGTTATGCGTTTTTAAGTTCTAAAATATTTTTATTTTGGTTGAGCGCAATCGCCGAGATCAGTGGAGAAAAAAAAGTTGCCGTCATGTTCGAAATGATTTATTTTGACTCCTCTTTGCCACAGCATTATTTTAATTTTATTGATGATGTGATCGTAATCGGTGCATAAGTATGATGCAACCCGAATTTACTGGAGAATTATAGTTTTGCTGTTGCCGCTGTCGTTGAGAGATAGATGGAGGCTTATCTACAATCGTCGGTCCTCGAGTTTACTCACCCTTGAAGACATCATGCCATAAGATGACATCTTAGTGAGTCTATTCCATGTCGTGTTTGTGGAAAACTTTTATGCTTGAATAGATATATTGTTTAATGAGGTGGTTCCAGAAGAAAATGTACCTGTGGAACCAGGTGTGCATATTGTTGAGCCAGTTATTGCCAGGGGGCAGAGACGGTACAATCTTAGGCAACGGCCGCGTCCAGACTACCGTAGCCTGCATATGGGGAAATGAACAGTGGGAGGCGCAAGGGTTTCTGCGATCTGTAATAGTAATTAGTTGAGACTTGAACTTGTGAGAGGGCATGTTCAAGAGTTTTCGTCGGGCGTATGTGACATTGCATGTCAGTGTGTCACATGGGTCCAATGAGAACGGGGCTCAAATTATAATTAAATAAATATAATGATATGGGTATGATTAATATTGTAATTTTAATTATTTTGTTTGAGTGTTAAGTAGCTCTCTTTATTTCGTAGACTGGGGTTAATAAATTTTTATAATTTTCCAAATAAATATAGTAGTAAGTTTTTATTTTGAGAGATTATTTCTGTTTGTTGTTTTAAAATGGTGTTGTTTGTTGTTTTAAATTCACTGTTCACGTTGTAGGACGTGTAACAGGGTTCGTCATTGTTGGGAATGAAAAATTTTCTTTATGGAGAAGTTCTTGGAAATGTTGTCAGCTATTTTATGGGGTATAGGTTGATTTAAATGCCAAATCTATCTGCCAGATGGCATCCCCTACAGTTTATGAATTTTGTTCTAGTTTATTTACAAAAGTTTAGTGAAGATGAAAGTTAAAGACTTGAAAGAAAAGCTTCAGTTAATAGGAGCGAAAACTGACGGAAATAAACAAGTATTGACTAACAGTGATCAAATTTTATAATGAATTACGATTTACGAAAGTGACGATGTTAAATATTGGGCTAGGATACGACATCTCATTTAACCTCACTGAATTTTTCGATCTGTAGGAAATCCATGAAACTTGAGATTTTTGTTTTTAACATTGTTGTTCGAACACTGTGGAACTGAACAATTTACATGCATGTTCTTATACAGTATTCTTAACATTGCCGATATTTTCTCCTCATTTCGACCATAGCGTCATAGCCTCAGATTCATAAAGCATAGGCGCTGCCATCTATACTTAAATCAACCTATTGTTGCGGTGTTACACGTTTTTAAGTTCTAAATTTTTTTTTTTCTGGTTGAGCGCAATCGCCGAGATCGGTGGAGAAAAAAAGTTGCCATAATGGTGGGAACGCCGGAATGTTCGAAATGATTTATTTTGACTCCTCTTTGCCACAGCATTATTTTAATTTTATTGATGATGTGATCGTAATCGGTGCATAAGTATGATACAACCCGAATTTACTGGAGAATTACAGTTTTGCTGCTGTCGTTGAGAGATATAGGGAGACTTATCTACAATCGTCGGTCCTCGAGTTTACTCACCCTTGAAGACATCATGCCATAAGATAACATCTTAGTGAGTCTATTCCATGTCGTGTTTGTGGAAAACTTTTATGCTTGAATAGATATACTATTTTGTGATGGATATTATCTCATTAGAAGTGCGGAATTAACTGATATATTGTGCCTGGCCGCATTAAAGTCATAGTTTTTAGAACGCTGTGCAATATTGTAGGCTACAAACTGATTGAGTCGTATTATTGAGAGTGACTGTCGCTTATTATTTAGTGACTTTAGAATTTTCTGATAGTTGTAAAAAGGGGAAATAGGAAAACTCAGATAGTGTAACTATAGCTGTTAAGAGGGGGGTTTAGTTAAGCCACAAGATGACGTATTGAAATTAATGCCGGAACTTGTAGTCACTCTCCTAAGCCGATGTTGTTTCGTGCTCTTTCCACATGAGTGTGCGTACCGTTCTAATTGCGTGCAAGTCTCACTCCGAGCACAACTTCCGGTGAGGGTGTAACGCAACGCCGAAGACACAAGCACTTGTAGATGCTAAGGGGGTTACCACGTTCCTCCCCTTTATGAAAATTACAAATAAAAGGATCATTCGACGCTAGATAGTGTTGGCGTTGGGAAGAGAAGCATAATCTGTGTGTTTTGTGTCATAATGTTAGCCTCTATATTGATTCCGTTGGCATAAATTATAATATGTCTTGCGTGGTCATGCATGAGGATTATTTGCGAAACATCTCGTGTAATTAAATGGTAAATACACTCTAACCCGTTTAATACGAAATCCTATGGAGCCACAAATCTTTTCGTTATATCCGAGTTTCGTAATATCAGAGAAAGACGAAAAAATAGACAATATCTTTTATTGTTATTTTGTGTTCTGGACAAAATAATTGGTTATCATGGTTTCTTTACTCTTAACAATTAATTTTTTGCTTACATAATCGTTCCATTTATAAAAGTAATTTAGCAATTCATACAGAGCATCATCTTCGGATTAGGAAAACGATCTTAATTCATTCAATGCGGTATGCGCACGCAACCTTTAAGAAAATACACTATAATAAAAAAAAGTTGCACGTTTGCATGCTCAATTTCTTAGGAAAATTTTTTATTTGCGTGCCTCGATTAGATTTATTAATGCATGGCTGAAATGGAGTAGTCGAAAGTATAGATGTGCAAAACGTTTCGGCCATCGAATTTTCGATGCTTTTGCACCATCGATGTTTCATTTCGATTTTCTTAAACCCATTGGAAATCATTATCTATTGATATTGAATAAGTGTTTATGTTAATGTATTGTAATGAAGGAACACGTAAATATACTAGGACATTTATTATTTCCAAATAATATATGGACTTGGAAATTACTATAAGTTGATGTTTTGCAGTTTAACAATTACTATGTTTGGTTGCTGATTAAACATCTATGTTAGTTTTTTTGACGTCGCCTATCAAAATATATAACGTTTATTAAGTCAAAAAATTATCACCATATATTGTTTAACTTGTTTAGCAAATTACCCGTATTTGTCGCTTTTGCAAAGAGTTTCACAGTATGAAATTCAAACGATCTCTTCACATTTTCATTCGATCACATTGTTATCCAGGGTCCGATGCCATAGTTAGCAATGGTTTCTGGGATAGCAATAGCAGTGGAAGTTCTTAAAAAGTTAATTTCTGCGTAATTTCTTACGTTAATAATCCATAATTATATTAAACTGCAATATTAAAAATATTCATTTAAAAATAAAGGATGTGATCACTTTTACATGTTTATGATGGAAAATTGCTGATCTTGTACTTAATACGGAGAGGTTTTTAAGGGCCACTCTTCTATCAGGAGGGGGGGGGGAGACCAAATTTTTTCTTCCAAATCTGAGATTATGATTTTGACACATTATTTTCGCAAAAAAAACCTCATATTTTATTTAATAAAACCTTGTTTTAAACAAAAAAATTGCCAAAATTTTTTCGTAATAACCGTATTTTCATAAAAAATGTTTGTACTATTGGGGCAATTTTACATGTAAATTACATCGATGGGGTTGGGCCAGAGAATAATTTCGTATTAAACAGGATTTTGTATTAAGAGAGTTCGTAATAAGCAGGTTAAAGTGTATAGACTAAGATAATTCATGAAGAATACAAACAATGGTTGACTCTGTTAGACTGATGCTAATTGTGAGTTAATTAGTTAAAGCACTACTGAGGGGGCCCTCGTCAGTAACCTTTCTAGTGCTAAATATAGTCATACACATTGGCATATGCTATTTTTTATGATTTATGTCCATTCATGGAGGTGTTGGATTCTATTTACTTCTGGGATCACGCACTTCCTTTGGAAGGGAAGTAAAGCCGTTGGTCCTGTGTAGTCGTTTGCCGGCTGCATGTTAAAGAACCCTTGCGAGGTAAAATTTGCGGCCCCTATAACACCGTCTTGAAATGACCATAGCAGTTGAAAAGGACGTTAATACCAAATAAACCAAACCGAACATATTCTTTAACATAATTGAAATAAAGAGAGTGCTACGGTATTTTTTTGTCATATTAATTTTGTCAAATACAGACCAAATTTTTACACCCTAGAATATCAGTCTTGAACCCTTGGCGCCCATCTCACCCGACACTAGTTGTTTTTATATTATAATTGGGGGAGGGGGACGTCACATTTTGGCGCCCGAACAGGGACTGATAGTCCGGAATTTTTGGATTAACGAGGGGTGAATTCTGTTTGCTGACTTTTGGAGGAAAACTGTGTTTTTTTTTTTTTTTGGATAAATAGGATTGGAGGATGCATTATGCATTGGTAAGGCAGGTAGCGCAGTGGAAGGGAGTGATGCTGTGGCTGTAGATATGCCACCACATTAGGGTGGTAGGGAATTAGTACCAGGACAACTCTTAACAGAGGGGGTTGCCGGTTACAATGGATCCCTCGAGGTCGTTGTATGTTGGTGATATTAAGATGGGTAATGATATTTGGTAAGTAGGGATACTTACTAGGGAAATATGCACGGGGGTGTAGGGCAATCATGAGTGATAGAGGAGGTTAAGCCAATTGAGCGGCTAAATTTTGGGGAGATTGATTGTGAGCAAAGGAAGGCGTTAACAAGCTTAATTCATGAGTTTCCCGACTGTTTTGGGGATCAGATAACAGAGGTCCGGGGGGGTCACAGATTATCAAGTGAAGTATAGCATTGATAAGTCGAAGCCTGTGTTTGTCTGGCTCGAACTTGTAGTCGCTCTCCTAAGTTGTGTTTCGTGCTCTTGCTGCGTGAGTGTGCGCCAATGATATCTAAAACAACTGGATCACCGACTCTATCCGCAGTTGGCATAGAGAAGTGAAGCCAAAATACGTCATAAATTTTCCCTTCAGGTCATTGACTAGTAGCGTCAGGTGGCCTAAAAAGCGAAGTTAAATCCCTCATAAACGCTCATAAATTGACTAGTAGGTTAAATCCCTCAAAAACAATAATTCCTCATAAACGCTCATAAGATTAAATCCCTGAAAAACGCTCATTTCTCATAAACGATCCCTTCAGGTCATTGACTAGTAGCTTCAGTTGTTTTAGATATTATTGGTGTGCGCACAGTTCTAATTGCGTGTAAGTCTCACTCCAAGCACAACTTCCGGTGAGGGTGTAACGCAACGTCGAAGACACAAGCACTTATAGATGCTAAGGGGTTACCGCGTTTCTCCCCTTTATGAAAATTACAAATAAAAGGATCGTCCGACGCTACATAGTGTTGGCGTTCGGGAGAGAAGCATAATCTGCGTGTTTTGTGTCATTGTTAGCCTCTTTATTGATTCCGTAGGCATAAATTATAATATGTCTTGCGTGGTCATGCATGAGGATTATTTGCGAAACCTCTCTTGTAATTAAATGGTAAATATAGACTAAGATAATTCATGAAGAATACAAACAATGGTTGAATCTGTTAAACTGCTGCTAATTGTGAGTTAATTAGTTAAAGCTCTACTGAGGGGGCGCTCTTCAGTACCTTTCTAGTGCTAAATGTAGTCATACACATTGGCATATGCTATTTTTTATGATTAATTATGTCCATTCATGGAGGTGTTGGATTTTATTTACATATTCTTTAACATAATTGAAATAAAGAGAGTACTATGCTATTTTTTTTGTCATATTAATTTTGTCAAATATAGACCAAATTTTTACACCCTAGAATATGAGTCCCGAACCCTTGGCGCCCATCTCACCCAACACTATACCTTGTCTCAGCTTCAGTTGAGAGTGACGTCAACTGCAGTTCGCCCGCATGAAGAAATAGTTTGAATAATTTTCTGTATAGAAATAGTTCAAAATTCTTTCTGGAATCATATTTCATATTTTCTCTTCAATATAATAAAAATTCGGCAGATAGAAAAGCCATTTGACGAAATTTAAAAAAAAAATAAAACAAAATGAAGTCAGTCTGTAGTCGAGATTATTTGAATGTAAAATGGCGGCGTCTCTTCCTGCGTGAAAGAGATATATCAGAAATGAAAGATGATCGAGTTTTCACGAAGAGGATTAAAATACTTTAAACATTAATTTAAAAAAATGATATCTGATAGACACCATCTACTTTCGAGAAGCCACGCGATTAAAGGATGTTGTAATGTAGCATACGTAGCCTTAGAATAACTTATTCTTTTAACGGCGAAAGGATACGATGTTGTGCCTCATTCCATGACGTCACTCTCAGCTGAAGCTGAGACAGGGTATAGTTGTTGTTACATTATAATTGGGGGAGGGGCATCACAATTTAAGCTGACGTTTCTTTTTGCATGTTGAGGGGGGCCCCCCCCCCATAATTATATGTAAGATAAATCATGCATGTTCCTGTAGTAAATATTCTATAGATAAATAAAGTACGTTTCACCACATAGCCACTTGATCAAGTCACCTCATTTTTGGGTCCCGAACCCTTGATGGTTCCACGCCCCCACGTGGGACTGATTGGTTAGCGTGCTATATACTGGGGAGGGATGCGGGAACATCTCAATTTCACGTCTTTTTCCTGAATTTTCCATCCACTTTTCCATTGTTAAAAGCAAATGCTCTGGGATCCAATGATTTGCCACGCGGATATTTGCCCCAAACTGCCGCATGCCTTTTAATTTTGTAGGCTTTGCTACTATTGCCAAGCACTAGTGCATAAAATATATCTTACAGCACATTGTACAAATATATACAATATAGAGTATTGTATCACATCATTTTCCTCAATTTTCCATTGATAAAAGCAAATGCATAAGTCAAATCTAGAAAATAAGATGGCGCCGACCTTGGTAAACTGGCATGTGTTCATGCCAGGTGCGTCTTGAAAATCGTCCAAGAATGTTTTAATAAGGAAAGTTAATATGGTTACAATTAAAATATATTATTACATACACGAAAAGAAGATTGGGAATCACTTTTCACAAGCAAAAATCAAAAATACAGTAATATGCACCCCCTTCCCCACTTTGACCCTCCCTCCTGAACCCCCCCTCCAAAATATATAAGTATTTTTTTTAAAATTGTATCTTCATTGCGTTTATTATCAGAACATTAAATAATATTTACATTTTATAATAAGTAGTATTGATATTTTTTTTCCCTGCATATTATACCTTGAAAATTACGGTACGTAACTAAAATAAAAATACGTTACTGGAAGATGATCGAAACGAAATTGAAACCATGATCAAAAAATGGTTTATAAAATATTAAATACTTCAAATACAAAGTTAATCGAATAATGATTTCTTGAGTTAATATTTTTTTAACACTTAATTTTAAATTAAATGTAACTTACAATGCTTTAATTTTTGTATCTGTTATGCATTGGTAATTTTAAAGATTATATATATAACCAAATCTAAACTACCCCCCCCTTCGGTAGTATGTCCATGAAATCCAGGGAACCATCTAATTCTTTTTCACATGTAAAAACTTAATGCTAGGAAATTGATTATTTAAAGTGCCAACAAAGTCTTCTACGTTGGATTCGGAAGTGTCAAACATAGTAAATATGTTGTCCGGGGTCCAGTCGTTTGCCCTGTGGAAATTTGCCCCAAACTGCCGCATGCCTTTTGAACATCGATAGCCTACTATCGCTAAGCACTAGCACATAAAAAATTTAATATCTCTTACACCACATTGTACAAATATATACAATATAGAGTACATTAATTACTGCATTATGTACGAAAATTTTTAGCAACTTTTTCGAGAGTTGCATGAAGAAGTTGCTGCTTTTGATGGTTTTCCCATACAATGATTTTATTATTATAAATTTATTCTTTTTGTAATATTAAATTTTTTCCCTCTCAAGCATTTAACCAATGGGAGAGAGATTCTTTGCAATTGCCCACCCCCCCCAACTTGTCTATATATTCTCTAGCATTAAGGCTTTATTTTCTTCATTGGCTTTTGTCTCTTATCACTGAAGATGGCTACTTGGTAGCCGAAGTAAGTATCCAGTATTTCAAATATCTTTGTGAATTAGAGGTTTCCTCCGATTTTGGAGATCATTAAGATGCATGATAACGGAAGACCAAAGAAATTGTACATTAGACCTGACAGGAAAGTTTAACAAGGAAAGCAAAAGTTTATCCTTCCGCACAATGCAATGGAAACTTTAAGGGCTGGGACTAAGCAACTGCTCTGCCATAAGAAACCCAATTTTTTTGTGAGAACAATAGGAAAAGACCATTACTGTTCACCTGGGAGGACAAAAATTGGAGAGTGGAGCCGATGAAAAAGTTATCTGATCTGATGAGTCCAGGTTTACCTAGATCAGGGGTCTGCAACCTGTGGATCACGGTCCGCTTCCGGGTTTTAGGCTTCTAGCGGATTCCATGCAAGATTTTTTAGAAATACGTAATGAGTGGCCAGAAATAGGATAATTTTAAATTATATTTTGGGAAACAGTGCACTTTATATCACAATTCTTAGGAAAGGTTAAAACTCTGTAATAAAAATAGTTCCCGGCCATTGATCTAGATGATGAACGCATAAGGGTAAGAAAAGAAGTGCATTATCCAAGCCTGTGGAGGATGTGCGATGATCTGGGGTTGCTTCTGTTAGTCTGTTTTGGGTTCTGCAATGTTATGCAGCCGAATGTCTGAATCTATTCCATCCTTGGACGAGTTTTTTTTTTTTATCATGCTGGAGTATTCCAGGATGACAATGCCTGGATACACTGAACCTGAATTGCAATTGATAATTTTTTTTTTTGTTCCTCTCTGAAATTGACTTAAAAACTCATGATTTGAGAAAATACCCAGTACATTGAAATTTAAAAAAAAAAAACCAACCCTCTTTATATATGTAATCAATCTTGCGCAGCTAACTACTCTGAACTGAAACTAATCAATATTAAAGGGTGCCTTAAACTATGCCTTGACATATTTTTTATGAAAATGAGTTAAGCCTTTTAAGATATAATTTTGTGATAAAAAATAAAGAAATACTGTAGTATTCATTTCAGCTAACAAAAGTCAATAGAGTCACCATAGGCAGACTCCTCTCATTGAGACGAATAATTTTAGTAAATAAATTGCTTGTTTGTTATGAGCTATTTGGGGGTTAAAGTCTGTATTTTCCCACCCCCATCTGAAATTTTTTTTTATGATTCGCGAAGATATTTTGATATTTCGTGAAAAAAAATTCCATCTGTACGTTTTATGTATGCATATTCCTATGTAACCAAATTTTGTGCAGCTAATTCTACTGGAATACTTTATTGGACATACACCTATAAATTTTCATGTAAAATAAAATTTTTAACCATTTAATATTGTTATTTAAAACTACAGGGTGTTCCAAAATGTTTTAGACAACTTTTGATCATTATACAGGGTGTTTTGAATTGAGTACAGATTTTTTGGGAGATGATAGAAGAGGTCCTTAGAAGTATTTTTTGTCATATGAACATGGGGTCCCCGCAGCTCCGTTTACTTACAATACTGCATTGAGCAATCAAATGACACCGGGACACAGTGTGCTTTGGTAGGCCTAGATTATTTTATTTTTAACAATTAACACAAGCAATCTACTGTAATAACTTTTAAAGTAATTGTTTGCAAAGAAACTTCAAGGTGCACGTGCTTGTTTGTTGAAAAGTCTTAGGACAAACTTCGTCAAGGAGATTCCATGGTATCCAACCCCTTTGTAAAATACGATTAGTCCATATGTAAATGAACTAATCGCATTCTGGGAAAGCAGTAGGTAAAGATTTTTTTTAAAAAGTCATACAGTAGATTGCTTGTGTTAATTGTTAAAAATAAAATAATCTAGGCCTACCAACGCACACTGCGTCCCAGTGTCATTTGATTGTTCAATGCAGTATTGTAAGTAAACGGAGCTGCGGGGACCCCATGTTCATATGACAAAAAATACTTCTAAGGACCTCTTCTATCATCTCCCAAAAAAGCTGTACCCAATTCAAAAACACCCTGTATAAAAAATACTATTTCAGATAGAGTCAAATGGTTTTCAACAAATTTTTTATCAACTCAAGAAGTTTTTTTGATGCGTCATTATAACGCTAGGGTCGCTGCACCTTCTTTCTTGTGACAGTTTCCAGAAAATGGCGACTAGCATAGAGAAAGTACAATGTGTGGCATGGTTTAATAAGACTGAATCTGGAACACAAACTCAAAGGAATTTTAGGACATAGTATGGAAAGACCCCACCAATTTGAGACCAGATTGCGAAATTGCATGAACAGTTCATGACCACTGAAACTGTTCAACCAAGAAAATGAACAGGTGGACCAAGCGCTAGCAACGAGGTTGTGGATCGTGTTCGGCAGGCTTTTCAACGTAGCCCTCATAGGTCGATTAGATCAGCAGCCAGACAGCCGCAGATTCCTGGAACAGCTGTTCACCGTGTTTTACACAAACGTCTTAAACTTTATACTTATAAAGTTCAACTTGTGCAAGCTTTGAAACCAAGTGATAAACCACAACACCGAGCACATGCTGAAGAGATGTTACGACGAATTGACAATGAAGATTTTTTTTGAAGTCCGTTGTGTTTTCAGATGAGGCAACTTTTCATGTGTCTGTTAAGGTCAGTCGTCATAATATGGGGATTTGGGGATCACAAAATCCCCATGAAGTTCTTGAAGTCGAGTGTAACAGCCCAACTGTACATTCCATGTCAGTTGGGGTGTCACATGGGTTCGGCAGAAACGTTCATACATAGTTTTATTTATATATATATATTGTTTTTAAAAGTAGGATTTTATTTAATAATTTTTTATTCTATGCTCTCTTTATAGCAGTTCTTACTTTATTTTTATTTTATTTATTTATTTTATTTATTTAGTACTGGTAATCTAATACGTCCATCCAGGGCCTGTATGGCCTGAGGCCAACGGGTTGGGTCCCTGGATGAACCTGGATTAACGACTGCTGTATGATTGTCACAGCAGCTGGGGGGGGGGGGGTGAAGATCGTGAATCACGGATGGTTGCCCATCCAGTGACTAGCCATACCTGATGTTACTTAACTTCTCAGAAGTTGTGTTTCAGTGAAAGCCCACCAGGCCACGACCTCCCACGGCCTTATGATATTGCATTTTTTCTTCCTTTTATTTAATTCGATGTGTTCAATTTGCCAAGTTTTTTTAATAATTGTACGAAGATTGTTGTGTGCTTAAATATTTTAAATATTGCTGTTTTTATTTTGTTGACGATCGCTGTGCGTGATTGCTGTCGCGCAACAGGGTTCGTCATTGTTGGGGGTGGGGGGGGCCTTTGTTTCCTGAGATGATTTTCCTAGAAGATTTTGTCAGCCTCCCAGTGTTGTATTGTTAGAGTTTAAAGTTTGTAGTATTCGTTTTTCGTCTTCTGTGTTGAACTCCCGATAGATGAATGTACTGTAGAGAGGCTCCCGTTCCTGTGTGAGCGAGTTAAGCCTTGCGTTTTGAACGTTCGATGGCAAAATAGTTTTGTTTTGCTAATCTAGTAACTTTGAGCATTTGTGCTCATAAGCTCTGCTGCTGAGTATTACTGTGGTGATGCTGCTCATTGACCTGTGAAAACGTATGTTTTGACTTTGTTTAAAAGTCTCGTCGGTTTACCTCAGTAACGTTCGATAGCCGTACGCCGCCCGTGAGAAGCCGTCAAAAGAGTCTGCTGAGCAATGTAGATGTCGTTTCGGGTGAGTACGTTCCTTGTTGTTTCTTTTTGGATCTTTCGTCAAACTGTGATAAGCTGCTGAAAATTAATTAAACTTCAGTGACATGTTTTGAGTTGTTCCCCCCCATAAATATAGTGCAAGCGAAGACGCTAACACATTGAAACTGACCTTGCTGTGTCAGCTTGATGCTCCCAAATGAGAGCGCTTCAGAGAACTCTAGCCTGGTGTTTGTTCCTGCTGTGTTCTTATTTCTCACTGCCTTTGTTGGCTACTGTATATTAGCATAAGTAATTTAAGGAGAAGGCTCTATGGCACGCTTTGTTGTAGCAGCCCATCTCACAGACATAAGTGGATGCGTGGTATTCTGAGTGCTCCTACCTAAATAGGAGTCTCGTTCAGTTCGCATTTGCTGGAACGGGAAAAGCTTGCCCAGAGTGGTTTGCTGTGGTACTGGAACGTCTGCGGGGTTACCGCGGTCCTCCCCAATTGCCATTACAGTTTTGATTTTGACAAAAGGGCCCACGACATGTGTGCACGTTATGAATCAGAAATAGGGCTTTCCCTGCTGGTACAGTGGAATCGCCAATCATAAGTAATAGAGCACGGTCCCCTGTTTGAGCATCAGGGCGAAGCCCACTAGTTGCTGCATGCCCAAGTGCATAACGCAGAGCCCGCTAACAAATAATTGCTTTATTATGATTAGTCACGATTAAGAGCGTGAGTAACAGTTAGTGGATCAGCACTTAAGAGTCTATTGCCGAGGGACCCCGCTCAATTAGTTTTAGAATATTGATAATGCTGGTTTTGCTTAACATAGACCCTGCGTGTTATCGGAGAACGAATTTTTCTTAATGAAGGATACACTGTGGAGTTGTTCTTTAGCTGGAATAAAGAGAGCATTTATAGTTTAGCTGCTGTGGGTGTTTTAATTTGAATTTACATTCTTGATTATCAGTCCCAAACCCTTGGCATCCATCCCACCCAACAGTAATCTGTTGTCACTTGTTAAATTAGGGGGAGGGGCGTCACACAATGGTCAATGTGTGGTGTGGGCTTTTACATGATTGAGTTATTGGATCATTTTTTTTCATCAAGCCAACCGTTAACTCCACCAACTACCTTGACATGCTTGAACTATTCGCATTTCCACAACTTCAGGACGACCAACCTAAATGTTTTCTTCCAACAAGATGGTGCCCTTCCTCATTGGGCATTAACAGTCTGAGATGCGCTTAATGCTGAATTCCCTCAGAAGTGGATAGGGCAAGTGGGCCTTTGTTGTGGCCACCTCATTCACCTTACCTGATACCTGTGGGCTTTTCTTAAGGACAAAGTGTACAGCACAAAAGTCAAAAGTGTGGTAGATTTGAAGTCCCGCATTGTTTCTGCAGTTAGTTTGGTAGATGAGGCGATGCTGGCAAGAACATGGGCAGAGGCTGAATATTTTTGGGCATTGTCCGTGCAACAAATGGTGCCCATATTGAATTTTACTAATACACCAAAAAAACGTTTTGAGTTGATAAACAAATTGTTGAAAACCATTTGTCTCTATCTTTAATAGGGTTTTTTTTTTATATAATGATTACATGTTGTCCAATGATCCACAAACACACGGGAGCACCTCCCCACCAAACAAACATACACACTGACTTACAGTCACATTGGAACATCCTGTAGTATCCCTAGTTTTTAGAGATCACTTACATTTTATATAAAAAGAAGAAATTGTGGCCTTGTTGCAGTCATATTAAATTACCGTAAATCCTCTACTATAATGCGACCCCTTGTATAATGCAACTCCACTTTTTCGGCCCAAAAAACCAGCAAAAATGCTATCCTCTAGTATAATGCGATCCCCATTTTTGACTCACGAGAAATAAAATGTGCAAAAATATACAGAAAAAATCTTTATTTTTAAATAATCTGGATCTTAAAAATGTAGAAATGTAAAAATGCATTTAATTGAACTTTCTTATATTTGTTCAAAATTGTATAAAGTTTAAATTCACCAAAATTCAATTCATTTTTGAGACATTTACCCCATTAAAACCATTGGAAGTTTATAGTCTTACATTGATATGGAAAGCTTTCCCACTCACACATCGACTTTATATCAATTTTCTTAATAAAAAAGAAACAAGTAGGCTAATCTTTATTCAGTTTAATATTTTCACTGCATAAGCTTTCTTGTAGGCTTTGGTTCGAGGCAGTTTGTAAGTACAGTATAATGATCTTTGGAAGAAGTTAGTTTCATATTACGGTAGCTGTTGGTGACGAGAAATTCGAATAAAAAGTGAATTAATTTATTGTTTAATGAACTGGAAGTGTCAATGCAATGTAATTAATGTATAATACACGATAAATTCGTGTGAATATCATCAGCACAGAAGGGAACTTCGTCGAGGCAGTTTGGATTTTTTTGTAGGCCTACACTCACACATCGACAAAAAAAAAAA
>JAHWFO010031589.1:811636-823265 GCA_023313115.1 Rhysida immarginata | reverse complement strand
CCCCCCCCCCCCCCCCCCCACAGAACAGAACATTTCTTAATGAAAAATCAAGTAAACTTTATTCAGTTTTAACATTTTTCATAACTTGACTGCATTTTGATTCGAAGCAGTTTGGAAGTAGGCCTATTTGAAAGTAGCGATCTTTGGGACAAGTTATTTTCGATGTTGGCGACGAGAAATTCGAATAAAAAGTGAATTAATTTATTGTATAATGAACTGGACACTGTATATGCTATATAATTAATCTATAACATATGGTAACTTCGTTGTGAATTTCATTAGGACAGTAGTTCTAAGCAGTTTGGAATCGGAGACAATCAATATTTATGGTCTGCCTTTGGGAGGAGTTATTTTTGTATTAAATGTTGGCGACGAGAAATTCAAATGAAAAATGAATTAATTCATTGTATAATGAACTGGACACTGTATATGCAATATAATTAATGTATATTATACGGTAATTTCATCCGGACAAAATCCCCTCCGGACAAAACCTCCTCCGGCAGCAGTCGTTGTTGGAGGGCTGATATTTATCCTCTTGTATAATACAACCCAGCAAATTTAGGTGCTTTTTAGGCCAAAAAAATTCACATTACGAGGTGCATTCAAGTTCTAAGGCCTCTGATTTTTTTTCTCCGGATTGGAAAGAGATAGAAACATGCGCATTGTTTTAAAATGAGGCCGCGTTCATTGTCAATACATCCCAGAGATGGCAGCACCGTATGGCAGATGGAATTTTACCGCCAGCGGCGAGAATGAGAACTGTTTTAGATACTTAAAATGGCGACGTTTTCCTTACTTGAACAGCGTGCAATCATTCGTTTTCTGAATTTGCGTGGTGTGAAACCAATTGAAATTCATCGACAGTTGAAGGAGACATGTGGTGATGGAGTTATGGATGTGTCGAAAGTGCGTTCTTGGGTGCGACAGTTTAATGAAGGCAGAACATCGTGTGACAACAAACCGAAACAACCTCGGGCTCGCACAAACCGGTCTGACGACATGATCGAGAAAGTGGAGAGAATTGTTTTGGGGGATCGCCGAATGACTGTTGAACAGATCGCCTCCACAGTTGGCATTTGTGTGGGTTCTGTGCACACAATCCTGCATGACGACCTGAAAATGCGAAAAGTGTCATCCAGGTGGGTGCCACGAATGCTGACGGACGACCACAAGGCTGCCCGTGTGGCATGTTGCCAAGCAATGTTGATGAGCAACGACAGCATGAATGGGACTTTCTTTTCGTCGGTTGTGACAATGGATGAGACGTGGATACCATTTTTCAATCCAGAAACAAAGCGCCAGTCAGCTCAATGGAAGCACACAGATTCACCGCCACCAAAAAAATTTCGGGTAACTGCCAGTGCTGAAAAAATGATGGTGTCCATGTTCTGGGACAGCGAGGGCGTAATCCTTACCCATTGCGTTCCAAAGGGCACCACGGTAACAGGTGCATCCTACGAAAATGTTTTGAAGAACAAATTCCTTCCTGCACTGCAACAAAAACGTCCGGGAAGGGCTGCGCGTGTGCTGTTTCACCAAGACAACGCACCCGCACATCGAGCTAATGTTACGCAACAGTTTCTTCGTGATAACAACTTTCAAGTGATTCCTCATGCTCCCTACTCACCCGATCTGGCTCCTAGTGACTTTTGGCTTTTTCCAACAATGAAAGACACTCTCCGTGGCCGCACATTCACCAGCCGTGCTGCTATTGCCTCAGCGATTTTCCAGTGGTCAAAACAGACTCCTAAAGAAGCCTTCGCCGCTGCCATGGAATCATGGCGTCAGCGTTGTGAAAAATGTGTACGTCTGCAGGGCGATTACGTCGAGAAGTAACGCCAGTTTCATCGATTTCGGGTGAGTAGTTAATTAGAAAAAAAATCGGAGGCCTTAGAACTTGAATGCACCTCGTATAGTAGAGGATTTACGGTAAATTAAATTAAATTATATTTGCCAAATCTGAGAATCCAGAACAGGTGACCCAAGAAAAGGACATCTAAACATTTTCAGTAATGCAGTGGCTACGTACAGTGCAACTTGTACGCCTTCCGTTCAATACAAAAGGAAGTGGCAAGCTGTACCGCCACCTACCAACAGAATCAGGTGCCAAACTAACTCAAATATCGAAACAAGCAACATGGCGGATTCCCATCGCATAATGGAGAAATGGAACGATTTAAACAATTTTATCTTAGCTTCGAGCAGCTAATATGGGATAGAATGAATATTGTTAACGTCGCCGATCATCTGCAAGTCAAGAAAAGCTACATTTCCTATAAATTTACTAGATCTGTATATCGGTCACTACGCGTAGATGTCCCTCCCGCCACAAGCATTCTCTCTCTTCTCCTGTTAAATGCGGTTTCCGTTTCGTTGAGTCCATTTTGTTGTTTGGACGAAGCGATCACTCGCAGAGCTTCGAAGTGCGAGCTATCGTTCTTTCTCAGGCAATGCAACACTTGCAACCTATTGTTCAATTTGCACGTGGGGTTTCGCAATTGTTGAAAACAAAAACTTACAATCCTGCACGTCGTCTTTTTTTTCCCACACAAATTTTCGTTTTCATTTGTACGACCCTTATACATATATCTACAAAATTTACACATGTGTCTACACAATTTACACACAGATAAACACCTATTCACACAAGTTTATACACCTACTAGCAGACCCGGCAATGCTTCGCTATTGTTATGTATGAGCGTCTTCTAAAAATCAATCTTTTGGCTCTTAAAAATGTTATTCATTACATGCCTTTATAACCAAAATACTGTAATTAACCCCCCCCCCCCCAATCATCCGCAGATTGGTCGCCACGAAAAGCCCTATTAGAAAATAAGATACATTATATTCCTGCGCGAAATAATGCTGTTGATGCTGTTTCACGGAATAATCGCAAAAGTTTGGATTTTATATATATAGATAATAGTAGCAAATTGGAAAATTGAGATTATGATTACAAAATGGATTACTGAACTTCCGTACATATTAAAATGAATTTAGGAAGAAAAAAAAAACATTTCCGAGGGCGGGATTTGAACCCGTACCTGCAAAATAAGATGCCAGCAACATACCGCTGTGCTACAACAATAAGCTCTAGTTGGATATCAAATTTTTGGTATTTATGAAGTTTTTTTCCCTCTGAAAACTCATCCAGGTGAATGCAGAGCAGCTTCTTTTCAATATTCTTTTTATTTTTTGCCATATTCTTCGAAGTTCGCCAAGGGAGATGGAGAGAATGCAGACTCGATTCGATAGACACAATAATGGCGGTGAAGCGCCAGACCGACAGCAGCGAAGTTGACGCGATGATGTCATGGCGATGCTGCCTTCTGTGGCGAAACGGAATGGAAATTTTTCTTCAACACAGCTCAACAAACTTTCCATCTACATTTTGGTGATCAAAAACGGAATGGAAAGGAAGTGACATCATAAAAATTTTCCGTTAGGGTTCCGTTCTGGCGTGATTCCGGTGAAGTGGAAACCACACCTTACTGTTGATGCTGTTTCACGGAATAAGCGCAAAAGCAAACAACGACGTCACAATTTTTTAAGGAATGCAAAAATCCCATTGAGCTCCAGGTAAATTGAGTTTTAAAAAAAATCTACAATGGAAAGGAAGAAAGAATAAATAAAATCCTTTCTTAGCGAGCACCTAGAAGCCAAGAGAAATATACTTGTCAAATTTCAAGTTTGAAGGCTTCATAGTTCTGTAGATTTCGTGATGAGTGAGTGAGTGAGTCAGTGAGTGGTATTTAGATTTTATAGATATAGATTTAAGCAAGTTTACACATGCATTTACACGTTTACCATTTTGTACACATCTTCATAGCAGTTTTACACACATGTACACAAATTCACATATGCATATACACATACTAACACATGTTTACCCTTATTTACGCATCAGTATCCATATTTACATAAATTACTCACATGTCTACATAATTTACACAAGTTTACACATGTGTATGACACATATTTACACATGTTTACAAATTTATAATGCCTGTTTTTGGTCAAACAATAAAAATGTGAGGAATACTTAGTTTGTGGTTTGATGCCTAGTGTTATGAGTTTTTATTTGAATTTTATTTACTTCAAATAATTTTCGTCAACCATGAACAATCATGACCCACTGTTTCTTGCGGGATTATGCACCCCGGTAGCTCTCAGATAACACCATTTGACTGATACTCCCAACCAGCTCTTCTTTTTCAGAACCATCATCTTCTAGATCTGCTTAGATTACCTTGTTCTGTTCCTACGACGCCTCTCCTCCAGTGCCATTAAACAAGGTTTAAGCTGGTTTATGTGGACCATGACAATATCATGCTGCTTGGTCCCCTGACTTCTGTAGTTCACCTCTGTTACCTTTTCCACAATCCTAAATGGGCCCACATATCGGAATGTGAACTTCCTCTTACAACCACCTTTCCATAATAGCCACACCCTTTCCCGACTTGTAACAACAGAATGGGACATTTTCATAGTAACACCCTTAATTTCCTCCTTTCTCGATCATGGGCCATAACTTCCTGTCTAACTCGCATCAAGGTTTCTACCAGTCATGAATGATGATTCCCCACCCTTTCTTCTATTGAATAAGTAGACTCCTCAGTAGAATACCATCACTGTGGGTACCCGGGTCAAAGCTGTATAACAGGAATGCCGGTATTTCCTTCAAGGACTCATGTTGACTTGCCTTAATGGAGTATAAGGCAAAATCCAACATATTGTCCCATTGCTCTGAATGATCATTGCACAACGCCGTAATGGTCTTGCAAAGCGTCTTATTGCAACACTCTGTGATATCATTCGACATTGGCCGATATGCTGTGGTGAACTTACGTCTGTGAATCAGCACACAAATTTTCGAAGAGCTCAGAGAACTATAGAGTATAAAGTTCGGTTCTCTATTGCTGAGGCACATCATGTTTCTTGCAGGTGATTTTGCTACAGTGCTTGCCATCTGGTCAGATAGCGCCTCAGCTTCCATGAAGCATATGAAGATGTCCGTTCTGACCAAGATAAATTGGTTCCCCTAACTCAACCTCTGAACAGGGTCTACAACATTTATGGCCACCTTTTCAAATGGGAAGTTTGCCACCGCACCCTCCTGCCACGGAGCCCTCAGCACCCCATGTTTCTTGCGTTGGCATCTAACACCGCTACGGATCTTTCTCACAACATCCTCTTTTATTCCTGGCCAATAGAACACATTTTTGAGCTTATGGATATTCTTGCTGACTCCCCGGTGCCCCCAAGCCACCCATCGTGCACTGACACGAGTAACTTTCCTCTTAGGTTCACTGGGACACACACTTTTGCACCTGAATCGGGGTTCCTTACATGTCGCCAGACTAAGACATCCCTCTCTAAAGAAAACTTGCCCCCCCCCAGCTTGATTCACCCATTGCTGATTTCTGAGTTTTTCTGCAATTTGTATTAGCCAGATATCTCCGGGCTGTGATTCTTTTATTTTGTTCAGCAGTTCCCAGGTTTCTAGCTCCAGCACAATAGTCTCGCACTGCTGGGCAGCAGGTTTGGCATAACATTGAGTTTTTATGTGGTATGTTGGTAAGAGAAATTAAATTCCTCTAGTTCTAGGGCCCATCTCGGCACAGTTTGGTTTGTATACCGCATGCGCTGGATGAATTTTCAACTTATAGTCAGTGATGAACGTAGTATGAAAACCCAGAATGATATGCCAGAATAATTACCTTGCTGCTCTCACAATTGCAAGTGCCTCCTTTTCAATGACTGAATAACTTCCCTGGCTTCCTTGCAGTTTCTTGCTGAAGAGCGCAATTAGTCGTAAAGCACCAACCACCATCTGCTGGAGTACGGCCCCAGTGGCATTATCCCACACATCTGTAACTAAGAAAAAGTTTTTGTCATAGTCTGGGGCAATAAACAGTGGATCTCTGCTTAAAATAGCCTTAACCTGTTCAAACTCTTTACTACAGGCAGCGCTCCAAGTAATGCGCACTCCTTTCTTAGTGAGATTTGTAATCGGGAGCAAGATCTCTGAGAGGTTTTTCACAAACTACCGATAGAAGTTTATTGAATTTATAAAACCCCAGGTTTCCCTTATATTCCCCGGCTTCTGTAATCTCCGGATTGCAGCTACATTCTCTGGGTCCGGCTGAGATCCACTTGCAGAGATCACGTGACCCAGGTAGTGCACGCTGGAGGTAAAAAAAAAAAAATGCACTTAGCTGGCTTTACAATGAGTCCTTTCGGCCAGAACTTTCCCACTCCCACCGTAGCACTGTCACATGTTCTTCAAACATTGCCGTAGAAATAAGAATGTCGTCCAAGAACATGTGAACAATCTCCCCAATCTTATCACTTAGATCCGTCACCACATAATGCTGGAACAGGTGGGAGGAATTTTTCCCACCCTGTGGCAGTTGGGTTAGTTGATATTTGCCCCATGGTGACTGGAAGGCATAGCATTCCTTCAGCGACTCAGCCAGTGGGACCTGGAAGTAACAATTATTCAGGTCGAGTACTGAAAAGAACCTATGCCCCCTTAGCTCTTCAAGAATATCTTTAATGTTTGGTGCTGCAAAATCCACTGGGCTCATGCATACATTGATCCTGCGCAGGTCAAGGGTGACTCTCACGTCCCCGTTTTTTTTTGTTTTTTTTTTTGGAACTAGGGAACTCCATGGGCTAATACTGGGCTCGATGATGCCGGCCTTTTCCATTCAAGGAGTTTCTGCATGTATGCCTCCTTGTAATGTGCAGTATGTGATACTGTCGGGTAAATGCAGGATGTATTTTATCAATATCGTACTCAGCTTCTAATACCCCCTCTTTCTTAATTCTTTTTCCTTTCCCTCTTTTGTAATTTACTAACTAACAATTTTTACTTTAGCATGATGTTTCTTTTACCTGTCTAGGGACCTACCTTGTCAGCCCTCGGACATACAGACCCTGGACGGAGGTTTCTAGTGGTAACAATTATGAAATAAATAAATTAATAAATAAAATATTGTCAACGTACGTAACGGTGGTAAGAGATGATAGTGGAAATAGAAAGCAGGGGGGAAATACCGGCAAGTTCTAGGTTTTGGAGATAGACTTCAGAGAGGAAGCTGCAAAGGGGAAAGCCCATTCCTAGGCCAGAGGGTTGAGAGTAGAAGGAATTAATAAAGGTGATATAGTTTTGGTTAGATATGACTGAGGGAATAACGAGGAGGTTGATGATGTCTGAAACAGGGAAGGAAGATGAACAAAGAAGGTGTTCAAGGATGGAAATTTGTCTGAGACAGGGACATTAACAAATCCACCCCACTTTAAATATCTTTGCCGCCTTTTTCCCTCAACTTCCACCCCCTACCCTTAAATGGCAAATGACACCAAAAATATTGCTATCGGGTTTATAAATAGTCAAAAAGAAAACATGTTTATATGGAAAAAAGTTACATATTTTTTGGAAAGAGTCAACAAATAGGCGAATTGGGGGGGGGGGGGCTCCTTTCAAAAAACCTTATCTGCTTGTGATGTCATCTTAACCAAACCGAGGCCAATGAGATGCAATAAGCCTGTGCAAAGCCGACGCGATATAAACAAAGCTAAGGCGCTACATCATTTCTGTGTTGAATCGTCACGAAAACCAATGGGAATTTTCAAATGTGAATTTTGTTAGATAAATAAGTAAATACAGTCATTACTGCCAAACTTGGGTCATTTACTTTTTTAATAAATCATTATATTTTAAATTTTAAATATCCTTATTTTATTATTAAATTTTTTTTTGTATGACATCACAAAATCCATTTGTTTGCATGACGTCACAGAAACGGTGACATGACTTGTTTAGATCACGTCGGCTTCGGACTGCCTGTGAATCACGCCATGGTGTGTAAATCTCATCGGCCTCGTTTTCGCTAAGCTGACGGCATAAGCCACACTCTTGCGCGAGTTTTTGACAAAATTCAAAATGAATTTATATTATCTAAAGTGACCTTTAAATTATTATTTCTTTATTAAAATTGAAAGTAAAAAAAAAAAAAAATAAAGAATTTGATATTTAATATCAGTAAAGTATTCAATACTACAAGGGGCGATTGATAAATAAGGTCTCCATGGCTGTAACGTTTTTATTTGATAACCGATTTTCAAAATTCTTTTTGTATCTTATACTCACATTTGTCCTCTATGTAATGCACTATTCACTTTTCGACATAGTCCCCATTCCTTTCCAAGCATTGTGCCAACGCGTGATTAGTTGGGTTAACCCGTCGGAGAGGAATTCCGGAGTTGTTGTCGACACCAGGATTGAATGGCAGCGTTTACCTCGTCGTCAGAACCAACTCATGTCCCTTAAGTGGCTCTTTCTTCTTTGGGAAATGGTGAAAGTCGCAATGTGCAAAGTCTTTCATTGTTGAACTGCAATTTTTCATCTTTGAACTGTAGGCGCTGCAACGCCTCTGGTGTGTGGAGACTCGTGTGCGGGCGGACGTTATCGTACTGCGGAAGAGGGTCCAAAGCTGCCATTCAATCCTGGTGGCAACAACAACTCCGGAATTCCTCTCCAACGGGTTCACCCAACTAGTCACACGTTGGCGCAATGCGTGGAAAGGGATGGGGAGTATGTCGAAAAGTGAATAGTGCATTACATAGATGACAATTGTGAGTATAAGATACAAAAAAAATTTTGAAAATCGGTTAACAAATAAAAAATTTACAGCCATGGAGACCTTATTTATCAATCGCCCCTCGTATATGAAATCAACTTCCGATTTGGTGTCATTTACCCTGTAATGCCCTTATCAAAATCCATAATCCTTATATTCCCCAGGCCCTGCCCATATTGTTGCGCCAAATCTCTCTTATCTTTCCTCTTCAACTTTATTATCTTACCGAACACTTATAATGTTCAGAACTCGCTTAAGCTTCACCAGTATTCTTTCTTCCTTCCACACAAGACAAATTCCACTGTCTCATGTCATTCGGCATCACTAACTTGTAAACTATGTCTACATCCCATGTGCTTTTTCCATCCTTGAATGCCTTCTTTTTTCATCTTTCTTCCCTGTCCCAGACTCCCATCAACCTCCTCGCTATTCTTTCCGTCATATGTAACAAAATGTAATGTAAAAAAAATTATTTTGCCTTAAATAATTCCTTCCATTCTTAACCTGCTGGCCTAGGAATGGGCTTCGTCTTTTCCAAAACCGAGAACTTACTTTTGTTTCCCCTCCTTTCTAATTCCACTAACGTCTCTTACCAACGTTACGTTGACGATGTTCTAATAATATTTGATTCCCGCAGTACCTCTCCTACTGCTATCTCTACTATTTTTAATTCCTTCTCTCCCCATATCCAATTCATAACCAAAACAGAAGTTGACAAATCTATCCCTATCCTCGACGTTCTCATCACTAATGACTTCGTCAACCATCGCTTCTCTTTCTCTGTTACCGTACACCTACGACATCTTCTAATCCAATCCACCATTCTTCATCACACCCTTCTTCCCATAAACTTGCTTCCCTCTGCTTCTTCAAAGACTGCGCTCTCAAGCTACCCCTCAACCCATCTTCTCGATCCTCTGAATTCCGCATGATCCGCTCCCTTGCCTCTACGAATGGTTTTCTCTCACCACTTTTCCCGTCTATTACGTCGCAGAAAACTCGTCCTCCATTTCTCCTTCCGTTCTTTCGCCCCGTTTCCGTACCTTGAACCCTCCCACCCATACCTGTACCAACAAGTATACCCTTTCCTGTGTATACCGCCTAGAATGCAGAGTTTGTGACAAATTTTACTTAGGAGTTCCATCCTGCCATTTCTCTGTCTGTTTTAAAAAACATATGACATCGTTCCAGAAGAAAGAAATGTGAAGAAGTCATGTCCATTCTTCACTTTTGCAATGCCCATTTCAAGACAGCAACTCTGGAATCCATAGAAATTTTCAAAGCCAAAGACAGCAACTCATCTCTCCTCCTTAACTGATAAATGGATTTCGACATTTTTTACGATATACACTCTGTCTCAGATTTACTGTAATTCTGTATCTTGTATTTGATCTCATTTTCTTAACACTTTTATGTATCAACTGTTCTTTATTCAGTTGTCTTTTTACAGTTATAAGTTTTATTATTTTATATCTGATCTCATCTTTTATGTATGTTTCTTTATTCAATCATGTTGTTCAACTATTCTATTCTATATTAGTCTGTTATTTGTTATCCAACCGTTATTTTTCTGTTTTCATCCAGTTAGTGTATATCTACCGTTTATTGTACCCAATATTTTATCCAATCAACATACTACACCTGGCTGTGTATTTTGCTTCTACCATATCCATTCATTATACCCAAACCATACAGGGTTTACACAAATGATTGCCCTGGTTTCATGATTTTATTGTCAGTGTATTTTTTAATATATCATCATGAAACTTTACAAGTACATACAGCAACTCTCCAAGATTTTTGTCATGTTACAAGTGTGGCTCTTTAGTGACTCTAAAAATATAAAATTTGTAGTCAATGAAGCATATCGCTGTCAGTTTGAGCAAAAGATCGGTGATACGAGCCAGGTAGTGAACAATCAGCTGGTAATAGCACAAACACTAAGGGCCAGTTCATTATCTACTTTCTCGGCTGAGATTTCTCAGCTGAGTGTTCAGCAACAATACAGTGAGAGTGTTGTAACCCAAGTGTTCCTCATCTCAACAATGTAAGTTCAAAGTATTATATAATGAACTGGCCCTAAGTCCATCAAATGTCCCCATACAAACAAATCACAAGAGGTTTAAGTCAAGGGAGTGTGGAACCCACGGCAGCTTTCTTGATCATTTCCGACATGACCGCTCCATCAATTTTGCTGCTGTAGCCCTCTAGTGGCCACAAACGGAAATATAGATCTGCCGGACATTTTTCAAACAGAAAATTGGTGAGTTGCTCTATGTATTTGTAAAGTTTCATGATGATATGTTAAATAATACCCCTGCAATATAATCATGAACCAGAGCAATCATTTGTGTACACTCTGTGTTACTTTGTCCTGCTATTGGTTGTAGTTTATCCAATCAAATTACCTGTTGTACCATATTTCTGTAATAGAAGGGTGAGAAGCCTCTGGTTTTGTATATATTCTTGATGAAGCCGGTTATTATGGTGTTATCCACACTTATTTCCTGGTTCTCACCGGGAATAAATGTCGAAGATAGTCGGCAGCTCTGTTCTCCCTTTATTATATTGTTAAGTCTCTACCAATATCATTGATAGAAACAATACTAAGAATCTCAATTTATTGATCTTATTTTTTCTTAATTTTTGTAATTTTTTTCTCTTTAAATATAAGCTGCTTTCTATTAATAATTTCCATTCATTCAGCAAAAATTTAATAATTGTTTGTTTCTGTGATTATTATATGACATTATAATATCATTTATGTTTTCAGATACCATGTAAGCATGTGTTCTGTTTAGATTGTGCCAAAAAAACAGAAAAGGTTTGCCCTGGGTTAGTATTTTGTTCACTATTATAATTATTATACGTATGTGTTAAAATTAATATGTAATTTTTAATAATGTTGAATGTTAAATTTACTATTTTTTTGTTTGTTTCTTAATTTACTCGTTACTTTTACCGTTGTTACAGTG
>JAHWFO010031589.1:685370-784698 GCA_023313115.1 Rhysida immarginata | reverse complement strand
TTATTATTATTATTATTATTATTATTATTATTATTATTATTATTATTTGGGGAAGCTAAACTCGGATCAAGTCCGGAAGCCAATCCCAGAGGCAGACCTAAGAGAGGGCCAAGCCCATGGGACTCAAATGCAAGGGAGGGAAAGTTATGCACTCGTGGGAGTATTGATGTTTGGGTGTAAGACTTTCCTTACTATGTGACAGGTATTTAGAATTGTGGCTTTCTGTAAGAGTTTGTATAAATGTGGGTTTAAATTTAGTTTTGACAGGCTTTTGTGTACAGAGTGTAGAATAACCCCAGTGGCAGAAAGAATGATAGGAACAATGTGTACTCTGTTAACTCCCAAAAAGAGTTTTATTTCGTGTGCAAGATCCGTATATTTAGTGATTTTGTCAGAGTATGTCTTTTGTAAATTGTGTGTATTGGGGATGGAGATATCAATTATGTAAGTCACTTGGTTTTGCTTATCTACCAGTGCAATGTCTGGTCTGTTATGAGGGATAGTTTTGTCAGTGATTATAGCTCTGTCAAAATAAAGTTTGTGTGGTGTTCTCTAAGACAGTGTCGGCGATATATTTATAGCATGGAGTGTGAATATCCTTAGCTTGTGTATATTAGCTAGATGTTGCTGCATGATGTTGGCTACCTGGTTATATCTGTGTCTGCGTGAGTATTTTGCAACTGGATATGACGTGTTGGATGGTTTCATCTGCGATATGGCATTTCCTGCAAGACCCATCATTCGAATCTTTGATAATATGTTTTCTGTAGCTTTTTGTGTTAATAACCTGGTCTTGTATGGAAATCATGGTTTTCAGGTTCCCTAAAGAGACTCCCTTCACTCAACCAAAAGTTCGATGCTTTTTTGTCGACGTGCGGCTGGTTGAGGTCAGAAAGATGTCTACTGTGGAGTTGCTTTCCAAGCCATGATTGAAGTTTAGTGCATGTTGTACGAATATTATGGGTTTTTGCATGCTGTTCAGATTCAAAGGTGTGTATTTTGTATCAGCCATGCAGAGTGCGTGCTTTGTGCAGCTTGGTAATGTGTGTTGTTTAGAGTAAAAGAATTCTCTGAGTAACTGAGTCTGTTTCTGGTGTAGATCTATTATATCAATAAGACCTGTGCCTCCCTCTGAATGAGGCAGGGTGAGTCTTTCAATAGCAGTGTGTCAATGGTCCTTTCTGTGCTTTGTAAGCAGTTTACGTTATTTCCTTTAAAGTCCTTCAAGATCTGTGTGTGTCAACTGTATGACTCCAAAGGAGTAGGAGAGTATTGGCATGGCATAAGTATTGATGGCCTTGATTAAATTTCTGGAATTTAAATGTGTTTTAAGTATTGCCTCTAGCCTATGAAGATATTGTTTAGTGAGTGCATTCCTTATGTGTTTGTGCTCCGGTAGCTTGGCTTGCATAAATCCTAGATATTTGTAAAATTCTTCATTTTCCATATCAGCACTATGATCTGGTTCCTCTAATGTGAAGCCCTCTAATGTGAAGCTCAAATGGCATGTGTATGTCTTTTGAAAAAGTTTGTTTAATGTCAAGTAATTGGTGCAATTGTGTTTGTGTGGAGGCGTAGGTTTTCATGTTGAAATTAATCCAATGAAAATTAAAAAGACAAAGGGCCTGTTTAAAACGAAAATTTAATTGGCAAGGATTCCCGGTGGAAGTGTAAAGTTTTGAGGATTAATTAGCCAGAATTAGAATATTTAGAATAATTGTATAAATGAGCTATTTTATAATTGCGTTCATAATTGTTTCATCAGATTTAGAATTTAGATCTTAAATAAAGTTTAGAAAGATTTAACGTAAAGATTTAATGTAAAGAATAAATAAAGTTTATTAATTGTTTTGAATATTTTTTCTACGTGGGTTTATAAGTCGCTAAAAAGTGAACCAAGTTTTAATGTTTGTCAGAGGGAGAAAGTAAGAGTCAGTTTACACATCATTGTTTTGATTAAAAGAATCGTATTCAAGGACTGAAAAAGCATTGCTTGAGTTGGCTAGTGGAATCAGAGAAGCGGATGACTGAAGATAGAAAAATTAAGAAAGAGAAGGTAAGATTTAGACTTTGAAATCTAAAGGGAGCAAGACACGAGAAATGATCACGTGCATACCAGAGAGTTTGTTAATATAGAATCAATTTGGAAAGGTGGACATAAGTTTGATTGACAGCATGATTCATATTTTTTATGAGGGTTAAACCGCGTGTGATTGGCTATTGAAAATCGAAAGTGTTGTTAACAATTCTAAGAAAGAGAGATAGTCGGTAGTAGAAATGTAGTGATTCGACAAGGCAGACGTAAGGAGTAATAACTCTCTGGATTTAGATTTAATTTCGGCCTCCATCGGTTTAAATATTTGGAAATTCAAAATTGTATTTCAATGTCAGTATACTCAGATTAACCGCGAGTTTTATGCCAGCAAGTTAGCTCGAATGTAATCAGCAAAATCAGTTCAGCAAGTTAAGAGCGGTGCCTAAATCAAGCAGTTAGAGGATTAATAATGGTAGTTCCAGCATGCAAACCGAGCCCCGAAAGGTATTATTCTGTCCCCGTATTAGAAGCAAGAGATGACCCACCTGCGAGCCACTCCGTTGGACGAGAACCCCCCCCCTCCAGCCAAGCTGTGGTAGCAGAGCGGACGACAGCGATTTCTGAGCAGACAGATTGAGAAGGCACGGTAACGCCCATTTCCAAATTAATGTGTCAGTGGCCATTCTCTTCATTCTTTTCTTCATTACAAATTCTATTCACTTAATATGGGAACGGAACATTTACTCATAAATTTCTAGTGGAAAAGACCAATACACGTTAAGCAAAGTTCTAATTGAATTCATACAAAGATTTAAGTCTTTAAGTTCCTTAAGTTTCAATTGGAACCAGTTTGATCATTTTGATATATTATATTAAGTTTCACAAATAATTTAACGTATTACCAAGTATTGAGTATTCAAATATAGTCTATTCAGATGAGACCATTTCTTTACTGTTAAGTCAGTCTTATACCACATTTACGAAACTATTGATTAAAGATTCTTACCATTTCAATTATACTTACTATTTCAATTCAAGAGATTACAAGTCAATTTGAGAGCCTTTGATTTCATTCTACAAATTATTATTATGTTATTATCAATAGTCTATTTTGTCTTAGAAGATCTACCTTATACATTCTTTATTAGTTATCATAAATCATTTTGCAGCTATGTGTCATTTGATCTGAACTATAAATAATTCAATTAATACAAGTGAATACAGAGTCCTTTCAATTACCAATATGAATTCATTCTAACGATTTATCCTTTACATTGATTACTTATTTGATTCATTGTTTATATACCATTGATTAACTTTTACTTCTAATTACCCACAATTCTTGTTTCATACAATTGTTGAATGTTCCCAAGTAAATGTTTTATTTTATATGTTAAACACTGCCTTGAGTACCTTGATTTTCTCCTCACTTGGCCGGGCCTGTTTAAGCGGGAGGTATCTAGTTTTGTGTGAATGGTATAACTTTAAATTATCATAAGGACTTTGTGAATAGTATAATTCACTGGCACAGTCTTTTTCTAAATATTCATTCGACCACTTAATTCCATAATTATCCCCAGGAAACTCACATAAAAAATGGCGCAGTCGACAGGATATTGTAGCGTCATTTTCTTCACGTAAAAGAGGACTCAGTGCGATAGGATATTGTAGCATTAAAATTCTTACACTAGTTGAGATTTTAAGATTGGGGAAATTGCTTAAGACATAAGCTCATTAGAATATTCAAAAGAGTCATTTGCGTAAGCATAATTTACATGTTTTGCATTAATATGGTAATCATAAGATTAATTTAAGTAGAATTAAGAGTAAATTGTCAATTAAGCCCAAGGACGGGAAACAAGGTACTTAAATTACAATTGCTCAGGCAGATAAGAGAATATCTATCTATCTATCTATATATATAAAGAAAGATGTTTGTGGGTCTGTGCGTCTGTGGGTCTGTGGGTGGGTCTGTGTGTACGTTTTTTATACAAATCTACAGTTTTATTCCGATCTTGATAAAATTTCGCATACATGACCTTTAAAGCATGAGGAAGGTCACTGTCTACCTCAGATTTCGGAAAAATAATAAATATCGATAAAAAATCGATATTCATGGTTATGGCAAGGCATATTAATGAGAAATATCTCATGACCAACAATGCAAGGCAAAGTTGGTACAACAATAGGTATCAACAATGGTATCAGCACGCAATTGACAAACACACTGCATGAACCAACAATATATATCTCATGACTAACAATGAAAGGAAAAGTTTGTGCAAGTGTAATTATCCCGGGCAATGCCGGGTACCTCTTCTAGTCTAGTCTAGTCTCTATATATATAAAGAAGGATGTTTGTGGGTCTGTCTGTGGGTCTGTGTGTACGTTTTTTATACAAATCTACAGTTTTATTCCGATCTTGATAAAATTTCGCATACATGACCTTCAAAGCATGAGGAAGGTCACTGTCTACCTCAGATTTCGGAAAAATAATAAATATCGATAAAAAATTGATATTCATGGTTATGGCAAGGATTATTAATGAGAAATATCTCATGACCAACAATGCAAGGCAAAGTTTGTACAACAATAGGTATCAACAATGGTATCAACACGCAATTCACAAACGCTCTGCATGGACCAACAATCAATATCTCATGACTAACAATGAAAGGAAAAGTTTGTGCAAGTGTAATTATCCCGGGCAACGCCGGGTACCTCTTCTAGTTTCACATAAATTCTAAAATTTAAACATGCCACAAACACAGGGTCAGCCCCAGGGTCAGTTAATACCAGGAGCGCCAGCTCCCCCACCACTCTCAATACAGACCCCCCCCCCCCCTGCCCCCGCCCCCACCACAGTCATTTGCATTGGCTTGTGAGATCAAACAATATGATGGATCTACAGACCCCAAAGAATTTTTTCTAAGGTTAGATGAGGTGGGAAAGGTGATGAATTGGGGCCCAGAGACAAAATTTAATGTTGCAAAAATTAAGCTAGCAGGGGATGCGCAATTTTACTGCAGAGAAGATGGGGAAATGGAAGCAGTAGACACATATGAAGCATTAAGAAAAGCATTAAAGGAGCGATTTGGAAAGCAGCTTATGGGAGAAAATGAAAGATTATTCAGATAGTGTAAACAAGGTGTACAAGAATCAGTATGCCAGCATGCAATGCGTTTGCAGAATCTGGGGAATAAAACTAATCGTGAGATCAAGGGAGAAGGAGCGCAAGCAGAGGTAAGGCGTGCTTATGTGCAGGAGATATTAATCGAGCAGATACTGGAACGATTTGTTGAAGGGTTATTACCACCAGTAAGAAGAGTTGTTTAAGAAACCAGAGAATTTAAGACAAGCAATAGAAAAGGCTGAAGAAGAGGAGGAAATTGTTAAGAAATGGGATTTAGAGCGGTATGTATCCAATTGGGAAAGACACAAAAGTATCATTGAGCCCAGAGGTTGAGGAAAGAATTAGTAGGCGTATAGAGGAAAGATTGCGTAGAAAAGAAAGTATGAATAATTACAGAGAGCGCACAGCTGGCAAAAGATAGTCGAAGGAAGATTACCGACCGCCCACACGGAGAAATTCGCCGCAACAACGCCCGGGTTTGACCACAGACTGAGGGCGAGGAATGCGAACGGGTCGCATGGAGCTGGTCTATTATCGTTGCCATTTACCTGGTCATAAAAGAAAAAATTGCGTAAATAATCATTTCATAGAATATATTGTCTGTTCTGTAGTAAAGAAGGCCATACTGTTAAATATTGTGAAGAGAGGTTACAAAAAGAGCCAAAAAAAGGTGAGCCAAACTAAATTCCAACAGGTGAACGTTAAGATAGTGAAAGAGCAGGCTACCCAGATAAATGAGCGTGCGAACAGCCCCCCTCCCATTCGAAAGGAAGAGAGAGAGGTTGGAAGAGAAATATTTGATATGGCACATGTCTCAGAGGATCCTGGTGAATTAATGATTGAAGGCAAAATAGGAGGGATAAAAGTAAAATTTTTGGTTGACAGCGTAGCTTAGGTGATGCTATTAGGCGAAGATGTGTTAAAGGAAATAAAACGAATGGGATATAAAGTTACTGAGGTGGATATACCTGCTATAAAATTAGTTGGAGTCACGGGACATAATTTCCCTACGGAAGGCATTTATCAAATTAAATTTAAGTTCGGCACCAAAAGATACATGTTAAAGTGTTATATATGGAAAAGAAGGGAAGAGATTCCTTATCAAGCTATTATAGGACGAGATACACTCTCAAAACATGGATTGATAATCGATTTTCAACACCATATTCTACATGCAAGGGATAATGATATTGCTTTTGTAGGCAGCAGGTCAGAATCGACATTTAGAAGTCCCAACTCCGAAGTTTCAAACATTAGAGAGTTCATGGAAATGGTCCCTGTTCGTTGTAAGAGTCGGATATCAATTCCCCCCAACACGGAATCTGTTTGTGGAGGCAAATTAGCAAGTCAAGATTATAAGGAGCGTTTTGGTGTACTTGAACCAAAAGATCTTTCAGAGCCAGGATTGTTAGCCGCTAAGGTATTGGTTAAGGTGTCACAATATGATGCCATTCCCATTCGACTATTGAATTATTCTGGAGAAACGATAATTATAGAGGCAAATAAGATTATTGGGCATCTGAGCGAGACAGAGGAGAAGGCAGAGCTAAATTCATCCATAGAGGAAGGATAGGAGAATGAAATGGGAAGGGAAGAATTTTTGAAATTATTTCAGTTAGATCATCTAACCCCTGATAAAAGAATTCCCTTGGAAGACTTGTTGTATGAATGTAAGGGTGCATTTTCGCACCATGATTGGGATTTGGGATGTTATAAGAACGAGGACCACAAGATGGATACTGGCTCTGCCCCCCCCCCCCCGCCTGTAGCTCAGCTCACTTACAGAATTCTTTATTCGCAGCGACGTATCATGAAGGAAATGATAGATAACTTGTTGAAACATCAGGTCATTGAACCCAGTGCAAGCCCATGGAATGCACCAGCATTGTTAGTTAAGAAAAAGGATGGGTCTTATCGATTCGTTGTAGACTATCGCAAATTGAACAAAGTTACAACGGTTGATTCATTCCCCCTACCCAACGTAAATGAGACCTTGAGTCAGCTAGGAAAGATGAAATATTTCTGTGTATTGGATGCGAATCAAGGTTATTTTCAGCTTGAAATCAAAGATTCCGAAAAGACATCGTTCAGTACCCCGGACGCAAAATTTCAGTTTAAGCGATTGCCTATGGGTTTGAATAATTCGCCAGCGCTATGGCAAAGAACGGCAAATTTCATTATCAGAGGCCTACAGAACCGTATCCTCTGTTATTTAGACGATTTCATAACATTTAATGAAACGTTTTCTGAACATTTAAATAGTTTAAAGGTGTTGTTTATCAGGTTGAAGGAAGCTAATCTCAAACTCAAACCCCGTAAGTGTCAATTTCTCAACAACGGAAGTTAAAATTCTGGGCCATGTTTGTCTCAAAGCATGGTATTGCTCCTGATCCAGAGAAAATAACAGCTGTAAAAAACTTTCCAAGGCCGTATAATGTTAAAGAAATTCAATCTTTTCTGGGATTGGCAAATTACTATAGAAGGCATGCGAAATCATTCAGTGTCATTGCAAAGCCATTAACTGAATTAACTAAACAAGATACACCTTTCATTTGGTCAGATGAGTAGTCCTAAACCTTAAGCAACTCTTAGTTTCCGCACCAATATTAAAAAGTCCTGATTTTTCTAACCCATTTATAGTCTCCACAGATGCGAGCTCGTATGCATTAGGTGCAGTATTATCCCAGCGTTTCGAAGGAAAGGAACGCCCTATTGCTTACTGTATTCATATGTTAAAGAAGAGTGAACATACGGCCGGGTAGCATCGTGGGATGATTGAGGGAATAAAACCACTTTGATACCAGAATCCACTTGAAATGGCAGAAGAGCATTAATCAGCTGTATATCGTTGAACGTCAAAAATTATGGCCCTTAAGTTCATAATGCATAAAAGCTTTCGAGCGTGTTCATATTACGGAAGCGATTAATTGGTGCATTTCACAACTGAGCACTAAATATGCAGAGGTGGTGACAAATATTGAACAGGTGGAAGGCATTTCACTTTTCTGTTTGATTTTATGTTATGTCAAGATTCTCTACACAAACACACACACATTGTTTTCAAGGGCAGGCAAGGGGGGGGGGGTCGAACGACCACCCCAAAAATGCTGAAGGTCCATGATTTTGATTTCTGTGAATTTAAATCTATTGTTTAGATTATATTAAAAACTCTGAGTGAACAAGGAGTAGTGGAGTGGTTGGCGAGGGGTTGTTTTTAATTTCAGTTTTTTTTATTTTCCCGATTTTTCCTCATTTTGCCTGTTCCAGTGCCATTTCCCCTTTCTCACCAATCATCCCACTCTTTGCTCACTCCAGTTAAACAAAAGGATTTTTTCCACTTTGACCTACAGTGAACCAGACCGACAATTCACATCTTTCATTGCCAGAAGATGACTTAAGTCGAGAGTGCTTGCGATTTTAATTTTATTTCTTTTAACGGTTTTTTTTAATTTTTATTACAAGATTATTTTTTCACAAAAATGAAATCCGAATTTTGTAAGCAGATTGATTTTTTTTTATATCAACAATGTATAAAGCATAAACTTCACAAGCAACTTGACAAAAATATCACTGAAATATGTTCATTTTTAATTAGTATGACTGTCATTAAAACTTAATAAAAAGAATGGATTTTTTCGAAAAAAATGTCCAGTAAATTGACAGTTCGACCTCCGCTGGAAAATTCCTGGGTACGTGCCTGAAGGGAGAAAAAAACATAAGGAATGATCTCACCAAACCGCATGAATTCTCAGTGCCGGGTTCTTATCTTGGGTGATTTTTTTATTATTTTGAACCAACGAACAGAAGAACATCGGAATGCAGCATTCCATACGCAGTGATCATCTAGATTGTGTACCCTGCAGCTTGTACAAGTTTATACATTCACCATTGCAATGAACAATAGCATTTTGCAAAACTATAATGCCCGTTTTTCCTTTACTTCAAAACAAACTCTCCTCAAACATCTCTCGGAGAGGGAGAGCGATACGCAGGCGAACGGCTTCAGTGCATGATGCATAGCAACCATAACGATCCCTCCTTTTCAACAAAAGCCACGACTCATTACCTTTGTTGTTCACCTAATTTTGGGGAAAAGCTGCGATAACAAAGCTTGAACAAAATCATCAACAATCATAGTTGCAGCCTCCCTTTATTTACAATTACAACATGTTGCTTAACGATCTTACAATAAGAAAATAAAAAAAAACACTAATATTTTACAACTCTATACATTTTCCTAAAACGATCACCAACAAAAAGCATCATACAACACCAGAACTCCAACACTCAGGCAGGGACCATACCCCACCATTCATTCCAAAAGAAAAAACAAAACACAACACCGAAAATTAAATAAATAAAAATAAATAACCATAAATAATTAAAAAAAACTGACAAAATTCACATAACTTACTACACAAAAGTAATAAAAAGGTCAAGAATGATACGGTAGAAAACATTTAATTTTGCCTAACGCGTTTCGGCATTACGCCATCGTCGGAGGCTGTTAAACTACAAGATTTTTAGGCTGGCCAGGCCGCTATTTATACAGGAGTGTGGGATAGATAGCCAATAATAGAATACAAAACATGGAAAAGTAATAAAATAAAATTATATAAAGGATCACATCTTCGGGATTGGTGGAGGATATTATGGGTAACAAGACCACTAGTTCTCTGTATAAAGATCCCACACTCCTGTATAAATAGCGGCCTGGCCAGCCTAAAAATCTTGTAGTTTAACAGCCTCCGACGATGGCGTAATGCCGAAACGCGTTAGGCAAAATTAAATGTTTTCTACCGTATCATTCTTGACCTTTTAATTACTTTTAGACACAATGATGCTCGACGAACTTCTAATCTGTGATATTACTACACAACACAAAACACACACTGACATCAGTCACAGTTTCAGACAGCATTGATTCGTGGCTCAGCAATTATCTCTCATAAATCTATTCAAAGTCAGACCTCTAGATTTAAGTGAAACGCTTAGACTAAATTTCAAGCATGCATATTTAATCAATCCCTTATTTAATTTCACTTAATGATAAGTACCGTACTTGTGTTAATTTCCTTCATAGAGAATCTATTATTTTGTCGTTTCTTTAAATATAAGCATTTACATTTTTTCAATTTTCCAATTTTATCAATTCATCATTATTTCAATTTTATCAATTCATCATTATTTCAATTTTATCAATTCATCGTTATTTCAATTTTATATTCATTATTGCATTGATTTTTATTTTATTCTTGGTGAGTTATGCCAAAGTGGAAGGTTTTTTTTTTTAATAGATGATAGTTAGATTTGTTACTGAGAGCATTGTCAGTGGATAAGAAATTATAATTATCAGTTGTAAATCTCAATATATTGAACCACTATATGATCTTGATTAAACATTTGTTATTAGAGTGTATCGACTTAAGATAAGTTAATGTAAGTATCACTGCCATTAAGATAAGATGAATGATACCAAGGTGTTAAAACACGTATATAGGTACAATTTCTTTTAAAAAGCTCCCAGTGGATGGCGTCTCCAAATACGGCCCTTCAGCAGAATCTAAAATATGAATTTTTGCAAAAAAAATTCAAAGCTTTTTACATGGGAACTTTTTTTCTCAAAATTCACACAGAAATTTTAGTATTTCTTCTAAAACGAGCCCGTGCAATGCCAGGTAAAACAGCTAGTATTTAATAATTTTAAATATTTGAAATTTTGAGAATCTATATCTCCTGGAGGAGTTTAGTCTAGATTTGTGTACTTTTTTTTCATAGGCTATCTGTACTCTTTTATTTTAGTGACTTTTTTATTATGCGATACTACTTTACAGGGTGACTAGCGACCAGGCTTAGTCTAAATAATTGTGTAACCGGGAATGGTCAGGGATAATTTTTTTTTATTTTATTTATTTTTTTTTCCCCAGGGGATTTTACAAAATCGTTTTGCTAGACACCCTGTCATTCTTTAACTTTTTTATAATTTTAATTTTGTATGTGTTATCCTATTGCATTATTTTTCGTCGCCCTCTGATTACCTCCTATTTGTCCTCCTTCCTGGCCTATCCCAACACGTCTTCAAATTCTTCTTCTGCTTTTTCAGCCAATACCGTCTTACTGTTCCCTATGCCAACTATATATAAAGGCGTCCTTCAGTACTTTTTTCATAACTTCAGGATAATTCTCTAATATTCTAATTGCCTTTAGAGAATTATCCTTTTAGCTTTGATAAAGGATAGTCTCTATCCAAAACGTCAGCTTTTTATTTGATTTTATAGTTTTATTTTGATTTTACTTATTATTTATTATTATTTTGTTATTTGTTAATTATTATTTTATTTTTCATTTTTATTTATTAGCTATTATTTATTGTATTCCAGGGTTTTTGTGTCTCGTCCTTTTCTCTTATAAATATCCGTTCATTGTACTCTGAGGACAAATGATTATCCGAATATTTGTAATGTAGAGCTTGAAGAAAGTTTAAGGGGTTCTACTCAGCATTAGATTAGAGAGAAATTTTGTTCAGAGGGGTAAAGCAATAATACAACAGAAGTTAATAGGTGATACTTAAATGAACCTTAAACGTAAGAATAGACGTGGCTCGTTTAAAAAACATTTATTTTTTTTTTTGGTTTAAGAATGAGATATTTATTTATGAAATACAAAATTTCTGTATAAAAAGAATATTCTATACAATATGATTCAATTGAGGAATTGTGATCTCAATTACAAAAGAAAATATTTCTCAAAATAAGTAATAAAAAAAATATTTAAAAGTATGTTGATACAGCAAAATACTGTAATGAAAAATATCAATCGCTACATTGTGCGAATTGAGTTTAAATATCTAAATATTCATTGAGAAAGACTTATTCCCTATCAGGAATAGGAAAGAAATTTCAGATTCCATTTATGTCTAAAGGAAGACTATGAAGTAATAGTTAATTATTTATAAAAAACTGAAATGTGCAGCATGGCGTTCTTTATAGGTGTTATTGTTGAAATAGTATCAAAAGAAGTTTCATTATTACCTTACGAGTAAACCCGCAAACAATGTTGCTCAATAGACAATTATGGATGCCGCGAGAAAGTGAGAAATTCGCCTGTCAGAGTAAATAATAACGAACTAAACTTCGAGCAGCAGGGTAGGAGCAGTTTACAAGGCATTGGAATGAAATGAAAGTTGAACACCATGGCTGCAATAGTAAAGGCGTGGAGGACCAGAAGGGAATAGAACTGGTCAAGCCAGAAGCTGGAAGTGGTCTGTCTGAATGAAAAAAAAAACAGTAATTACGAAAAAAACACTAACAATAGTGCGACACAACATCCTCGTCGTCACGAAAATTATTCGGGAGCGACCACTATAGCAGACAGCGGCTATCATGTGGAGATTTTTATTAACATTTATTTAAACACTACAAACTCAATAATCATTGTCTGCAAACTAAAAAAAACTTAAATAAAAAATAGAATAATTATTTACTAATACATATTATTATACAGTAGAACCTCGTTTTTACGAATTTTCAGGGTACCAATAATATTTATTCGTAAAATCCGAAGTTCGTAAAAAACAAACCCTCCCCCTCCCCAAAAAATAAACATGTAAATAGGCACTGAGTTTTTAATAGGCAGTATTTTTATTACAGATAGGCTTAATAACACTGGTTAATTATTTGAACTTTGAAAATAATTAAGAATCATTGTCTGGTGCATATTTGCAGGTATGTCATTATTTAAATAGATTGAGAAGTCAAAAACCTGTCAAAATTATGGTGTGGTACATTTTTAGATGCGTACAAATGATTTTTTAATATTTCTAAGGAGCTTTTTATTTGGGAAGATGTTGCTTTAAATGTCGTATTATCCAATTCCTCGTCATTGACATCTTCATGGTCTTCTTCGACGCCATCTTTGATAAGACCGCAAATTTCGTGATCATCCAAGGTCGGATACATTAACACATTCGCATTGATATTAACGAAGTCGGAGAATTTTGATTGAAAGTTCAGCTTGCTTTTCAGGATTTCCCATTCTTCGAATCAAATTCGCTAGCATCATCATCTTCGGGTGGGACTGCAAGTTAGGTTTCGTTTCTATTATTTAAAGCAAAACCTGCTTTTCTGAAACACTGCAATTGTTTCTGGGGCCACATTTCTCCATACTGTACATGCGTTGGTTATGGCATCCAAAAGATTAAATTTGGATGCAGTTTTCCCTTCATTCATAGTTCGTAGCATGGTCCTAAGCAAAATTTTTCTTAAATGTACCTTAACATTTTGTATAATTCCTAAATCCATGGGCTGCAAATGCGAAGTAGTACTCGGATGGAAAAAAACAAATTTTATATTAGAAATTGTTTTTGGTACAATATGGGGCGTATAGTTGTCCATGAAAAGAAGAATCCTTCGATTTTGGATTTTAAGGGACGAATCCCATTTCTGAAGCCACTTCGCTAAAATCTCGGATATCATCAAAGCACGTTTGTTGAAAAAATAGTCGCATGGCAACGAACTTACGTTCTTGAAACAACGAGGCTTAGCAAATTTACCAATTACCCATGTTGTTTTCCGACCCATGCATGTTGCTACACAGCATGAGCGTAAATCGCTCCTTGCTGTGTTTGCCTCCATGGCAGGCCTCACCTTTAAAAGTGTAAGTTTGATCCGGCATTGAAAAAAAAAAAATAGAAAACCAGTCTCGTCCGCGTTGAAAATGTCCTTCTGAGCATAATTTGCTACATGCGTTGGAAGTATCGTCTTGCACCAATCTGACAGCACTTCGATGTTGACAGCATTTGCCTCACCTGTAATTTTTCGAAATGATAATCCTTTACGTTGCTTAAAACGTTCTAGCCATCCATTCGAACAGCGGAAGTCTTTCACTTCGGGAATGGCAGCAAGCTGTTCTGCTTTCTCTTTTAACACGCTGCCATTTACAGGAATGTTTTGGTCCCTGGCTTGGATGAACCCTTTAAAAAGCGCTTTACTTCCACTTCTTCTTGTTCAGCATGACGAACATATTTCCGTTTAATATTAGATGAGGATGCAATTGCACTTTCAATTTTCGTCCTCTGACTGATGATGGTGCTCAAAGTTGAAAATGGTAGGTTGAATTTTTTGGCAATGTCAGCTTTCTTCACACCAGGATTTTTTAATTCGTCAAGAATTTCCATTTTCGTTTCTAATGTAAGCGCAGATCGCTTTCTCTTACTGGAACATGCCATTTTAAATGATTGGTTACTGCTTCCCTCTACCGTGAAAAAAAAACAAAAACAAAAGTTAGTGTTGTTTTTGAAACGCAGTAGGGAAATACGAAAACAAATAAACTGGCCCTTAGGAACGTGGTAGGAAAATACGGAATAGGGCACTTACATATTCGTCTTAACAGTCGCAGTTCTGTATGCTTGGTTTGCAGAAGCGAAAAATTACACTGTACGTTAGTTACTGACAAATGCGTTAACTATGCAATCAATAAATTGATATGTACATAAATGATTACGTAATATTCAATCAAATGCTTAAAATTATAACCAGGGTGTCTAGCAAAATAATTTCGTAAAATTCTTGGACTTTTTCCGCTTACAAGAAATTCCCCTGCCTTTTCCCAGTTTTCCCGGTCGCTAGTCACCCTGTCCTAACACTGAAACTAGATTTAAGGAATGCCATTTACAGAAAAACGAAATGGGGGCTACTTACATAATCGTCTTAATAGTCACAGTTCTGTATGCTTGGTCGGCAGAAGCGAAAAATTACACTGTACGTACGTTACTGACAAATGTGTTAACTATGAAATCAATAAAATGATATGTACATAAATGATTACGTACTATTCATTTAAATGCCTAAAAATCTAACACATTGAAAGTAGATTTAGTGAATGCCATTTACAGTAATACAAAATGGGGGGGCTACTTACATAATCGTCTTTACAGTCGCAGTTCTGTATGCTTGGTCGGCAGAAGCGAAAAATTACACTGTACATACATTACTGACAAATTCGTTAACTATGAAATCAATGAATTGATATGTACATAAATGATTACATACTATTCATTTAAATGCTTAAAAATCTAACACATTGAAAGTAGATTTAGGGAATGGCATTTAGGGAAATACAAAATGGGGGTACTTACATACAGTCACAGTCCTGGATTCTTGATCAGTAATCACAATGTGTATAGTGTCTTGGCGAAATCGAGAGTTGAGAGTCCTGATGAAAAGTGAAACCATATGACTGCTATAGCAAAAGCGACCCCTTTATATATTCCCTAGCACCGCGATGCTGCACCAACGATTGTTGAGTATCCTGATTGGTCAGAGCAAGAGCGACCATTGTGCCCTCTGTTGGCGACTACGGAAACTAGTCCAGTTAATCATTGATCACAACGGCAATGACATAGCCAAATGGACAATGATGCCTGAGGACGCAGGTTCCATCCCGGCCGAGGACGATGAGGATCTTTTCAGGGGGAAAATCCTGGTCCTGTGTAGTCATTTGCCAGCTGCATATTAAAGAACCTTTGCGAGGCAAAATTTGTGGCCCCTAAAACGCCGTCCTGAAATGGCCATAGCAGTTGAAAAGGACGTTAATACCAAATAAACCAAACCAAACCAACCAAATGGACAAGATGCAAGCGGACAAAATGCAACCGGACAAAAACATGCGACCAGGCCGCTCACGCATAAAATTTTCACTTTTTCATTAAAATTTTTACTACAAATTTCAATTTGTAACTTCGTAAAATCCGAATTTCGTTTAAAAACACTTTGTAAAACTTAAAGTTTATTACATGGAAATTAACAGGAGCGGGTCGGGATTTCAGAATTACTTCGTAAAATGCGAGTTTGTAAAAACGAAGTTCTACTGTATCTATTTTACAGCAAAAAAATAATGACGGATACTGACGTTCCATACACTAGTTTGGATAAAAAAAATTATCTAAGTTACAATAAACAAAGAAACATGTATGGCTTTTATTTTTTTTTCATTTTTTTGTGTGCGCACACAGTATGTTTTGCATTTTGACAAAAAAAAATAAAGATATGCATAAGAGCAATATTTGTATTTTGGTATACCAAATAAAATACATATTAAATGTATAATACGTTAACAAATGTAAAAGAAAAAATATGGTTTCCGCCTTCACGGAAGATAAGAACAAGCCAAAAAAAAATCCTTTTTTTGATTTTAAAGCTAAAGTCATTTAACAAAAAATATTGCGCTTAGAACCCCTCTCATCCTGCGAAGTAAAATAACTTTGTAATTATGAAGTTTAAAGGAACAAGATAAACGTTGTAAATACCTTCGTGTAGGCTAGCAAACCAATGAGTTAAGTAATTTAATATAAACAATTACTTATCCTGCTCAGATAAGGATAACAAATCCAGGAATCTGCGTAAAACAGGGGCAGGTAAAGGGTTAGTTAATACGTCTGCTGGCATGTCGGGGGAAGAACAGTAGGTAAGAATCACATTCTGAAGATTAATTTCTCGCGCGATGAAATTATGCAATCTCAAGATGTGTCTTGTCCTACTCTTCGATTCTAATGCTCCCAGACATGCTATGGCAGAAGTGATATCTTGATAATTAATGTCAAGAAACTTATATTAAGGAATAAAGAAGAGTCAGGCGTAAGATAACAGTAAAGTTTAATGTAACAACTATAGAGCAACAAATACAAGGAATAAATTGTTCTTGGCTAAATTGACATAATCTTAACACGGAAAGTATCTTGTGCACTATTATAATGGGAAGAAAGTTACTGCCTCTAATATATAAATGCTCTTATCATGTAGGGTAAAGCAAAGTCAAATCATTTCAAATTTGAAAGTTAATAAAGCCCCCATGGTGTTCTAAAATCTGGGATGCGGATGGGACTGGACACGTTCATGCAGCACGTTCAAAGTGTGGGGTCTCAGGGCCACGTGCAGGGGCGCCAACACCAGGACCACGTGAGGGGAGGCAGACAAAAAAGTCGCGATTGACGAATGTCACAACTCCCTTCCTCCATGGTGTCGTCTTGATCACTAGATGAGCTGCTTCGGTCCTCCTGGATCTGGTTTACGACTGTGCCTCCCTCGTGGAGCTGACGATAATCCACTCTTAGTCTGCGGCAGAGATTGTATCCCATTTGATTCCTTGGGCCACTAGCTAACACTGGTGGTGCTGCTGGTTCGATTCCTTCGTTGGTTTCTTCTTGAGGTTCCTGAGTACCACTATGGTAGGGGATGATGGGATCTCCATCTTCTTCTTCTTCTGGGTTTCTGTTGTCACTGCCTGCTGAGGGTTGATGAACTTCTGATCTGTAACGACTTTCCCTAGAACCCATGCTTCCCCATGCTGCCTTCAACCTGTCAATGTGAACGACTTGTCTGCCCTGCGATCCAGATCCCTGAACTTCATAGTTTACAGAGCTCAGCTTCTGAGCTATTTGATTAGGGCCCCCATATTTAAACACCAATTTAATTTTTCCCCTCTCCTTGATGAGAAGTAATACTTTATCCCCCACCTGATTATCTCTCAAGTGCCTTTCCTGATTACGCTGTCTAAGTTTGGCATCCCTACTGATGTCACTCTGATGGTTAGCTATGTTACGAGCGACTCTCAGTCTGGCTGTAAGTTCTGACTTACAGGTGTTCATATTCAGGCCCGTCTCCCCTTTCCATTCCCCATCCCAAGGCGTTGTTGGGTCAAACCCGTACATGTAGATAGGCTGGAGTGTCTCTTGTATTCTCATTGTATGTCGTCCGGATGCTGAAAAGGGCAGCGCTCAGGAATTTGTCCCATGCATACGGTTTCCCATCGCAGAGGCGCCTCAAAGTCTCGAGGATGTCTTGGTTCATCTTGTCGACAATGCCATTTGAATTGGGACGATAGGCTGCCGTACAAGTGTAGTGATGCTGAGATCTTCGAGTACATTACGCGTCACTTCTTAAGTGAAATTTGTTCCCCTGTCAGATATCACTTCCTTGGGCACCCCAGAGCGACAAACAATAACTTCCATAAATGCTATAGCAACTGTAGTGGCCTTTTGATCTTTCAAAGGGAAAGCTTCAGGATACCTGGACATTATGTCTATGCAAACGAGGATGTATTTCTCTCCATTACTCGTCTCGGACATTGGCTGCAGAATATCCAGGGCCACCTTCTCGAAGGGGTATTTGGCATTTATTCCTTTCTGAAAGGGGTTAGGTGCCTTTTTCAGCTTGCATTTCTGGCAGGTTTGGCAAGCTTGAATGTATCTGTTAACACCATTACCCATTGACGCCCAGAAATAATGTATTTTTAGTTCATTTAGTGTTTTAGTGATACCTTTGTGGCCAGCTAGTTTGTTTCTGTGGGCAATCTCGAGTACACGGACTTTCATGTCCTCTCCTATGCACACCCTACCTTTGCCTCGATCTCTCTCTCTCTTTCTCTCTCTCACCCCTAGCTTGCTTATTAGGGAACCATATTAGTGTTCCCTTATGAATCCTAAAGTTTCCGTATTTCATAAATTGTTCAGCAGTTTTATTATTTTTAGTTAGTGAATTATATATCTCACTAAACATGGAATCAGAGATCTGGGAGGCCTTTATGTCATCATCCCAGTTATCTCTGTTCACTTTGACGATTCCATTACACTCACGCACAGGAGGGTGGGAGAGACAGTCTGCAACGACGTTCTTCTCGCTCTTTATGTGAGAGATCCTGATGTCACACTCTTGAATTTCGAGCGACCAACGCAGAAGACGTTGGTTCATTGGCCCTATGCTCGCTAAAAATGAGAGAGGTTTGTAATCGGAGAGCAAATTGATGGGGAAGCCAAGTATAATGGGTCGGAATTGTCTGAGTGCTTGGACCGTAGCAAGCAGCTCCTTTTAAATTACCGAGTAATTGATTTGCGCTCCTTTTAATTTAGTGCTAAAAAAAGCTATCGGTCGTATGCCCTGGTCTGTTTGCTGCTGAAGGACTGTCCCCAAAGCCTCTGCTGATGCATCTGTGCATAGGAGAAAGGGTTTAGTATAGTCCGGGGGTATAAGGACTGGAGGGCTCATGATGGCCGCCTTTAGGGAGTCAAATGCTAATTGGCATTCATGGGACCAAACGAACCTTGTGCCTTTCTTATTTAGGTTTTGTTATAGGACACATTGTCTTAGACATGTCTTTAATGAATGGCCGATAAAAGTTGGCCGCTCCAATAAATGAGCGCGCTTGTTTTACTAGTCTCAGAGTCTGTCGCCATGACATTTGCGGGATCAGAGGAAAGGCCCTCACGCGAAATTACTTGTCCTAAATATAGCATCTTGATCATCATTACCTTACACTTTGAAGGTTTCATGATTACATTATTCTCCTTAAAGAATCCCAATACCCATCTAAGTACTTGCAGATGTTCCTCTGCAGTTGTGGTGTAGATGAGAACATCATCTTGGAAAACATGTATGTTCTGGTACAATCTGTCATACATAAGATCAATCATGAAGGACTGGAAGGTATGAGCAGAGTTCTTTGCACCCTGAGGCATACGCGTCAACTGATATTTGCCCCAGGGTGTCTGGAATGCAAAGTAGTGCCTAAGCTCTGGTGCTATGGGCAATTGGTAGTACCCAGAATTCAAGTCCAATATGCTAAAATAATTGTATTCATGCAGGCCATTTAAAATGTCGTGAATTCTGGGCATGGGGTAGTCAAGGGCCGTGGTGACACTGTTCACCTTGCGCAGGTCTAGGGTGATGCGTATGTCACCGCTATCTTTCTGGACCACATGGATGGGCAAGTTCCATCGCGAACGGCTTCGTTCGATGATACAGGCATGTAAATAAGAGTCTATCTTTTCTTTTAGTGCATTCAGATGAATCTTGGGAATGGGGTACTGTCTCACGAATGTAGGACGAGCCTGGTCAGTTTCATACTTGACCACCATATTAGTGACCCCTGACAGCATCTCTATTTCCTCAGCAAAGTTTTCCATGTGATAAGTCAAGAGCTCATCTAGCTGTCTTTTCATATTGGAATCAAGATCACCCTTAGCAATCCGGTCAATGACCATGTTCTGCGCAGTGAAGACTTCCTCACCCTGGGAATCCTTGAATTGGATCTTAGCCATGTTGATGAGATCGTTCCCCAAAATGACCTTGTATTGGCGTTCTTTAAAGTCGTGTACCAGAAACCGGCGATTTTTAAAATGGGTTTGCCCTATGTGAACGTCAGCCATTACTACTTGGCTGATGGAACTGGAATTGTTTATTCCAGATAGGATTATGTTTTCGGGGATAAGCATCACTCTGTTTCCCAATTGTTGAACAGTATCCATATGGATTAGTGAAATTTTATTTCCGGTATCGATTATCATGGGGATAGCCATGTCCCCTATCCATAATTCTAAGTAAAATAAATCATTATTCCCACGTTTCGCTAGCACTTCATTGGAGAGGTTGCGTGTGGGCCAAGATGTGGCTGCCTGCTTGGCCCGTTCTAATTTAAATCACAGTCGTATGACATATGGTGCGGGCAATTACATTTCCAGCAGCAACTTTTTTGTGCTGACTTAGATTTATTTTGTGGCTGTTCCTTTTGTTTTTTTTCTAATGAGATAATCTGTTTCTTCATCTTCTCCTTGTGTGCTTTTTGTGTCTCAGTCATGGTCTTATGTTCACACATATGATCTTTCATCATGGCAGTAAGGTCAGTAGATAATTTTTGAATTTCTAATAAATATTACACAATGTATCAGTGTTTATTTTATAAAAACACATATTTTTATTAGAATAGAAGTCATCAAAAGAGGAGAGAAAGTACATGAAATTATTAACTGACATTGACGTTCATTGAAAACAGCAGATCTGACAGAACTGACATTGATACAAAGACACTCATTCAGAACATCTTAAATAGCAGTAAGTAAAATAAACCTTAGCAACACAACAAAGGTGTATCATCTCATTGCTGAACATGAGGAAGCAAATACATTATTGGCCATGAGTAAATAAATACATTATTGGACGTGAGAAAGCAAATACATTATTGAACATGAGAGTGAAGATAATTATAATTAACAGTTTTTAGCTTCCAAAGGAGAGTCTGATCTTTATGAGCACTAAAACCTTCATCTGTCTTAGCCTCATATCTAAATAAGCAAAGCAAGCGATTTGCATGTTCATCAACATTCTCCCCTACCCTTTGCTTCGCCTGAAAAAATCTAGTTCAGCATTCTCTAAATGTTTTAGAAAGAGTTCAATAAGGAGTTGCTTCAGTTCTGCATAGCTGCTACATTCTGACAACGCATGTTCATTATAACATGTCGCGGCCTTGCCTTTCACTTTGGAAGGAACGACATTCAACACAACAGATTCTGGCCACCCTGCTATCTGCGCGACGGCATCTACAGCATCAAAAAATGCAACCGCGGAGATGAAACCATCGTCCCCGGAAAACGTGACAATCAAATTCGTGAACCCTACAATAGAGTCACTCTAACAGCCATCGGAGAATCATTGTGTTCGTTACTAGAAGAATTGAGTTGTGATATCTTGATAATTAATGTCAAGAAACTTATATTATACTAAGGGATAAAGAAGATGCAGGTGTAAGATAACAGAAAACTTTAATATAACAACTACAGAGCAACAAATAACAGGAATAAATTGTTCTTGGCTAAATTGACATAATCTTAATAAAGGAACCTAACACAGAAAGTAGCTTGTGCACTATTATAACGTGAGGAACGTTACTGCCCCTAATATATAAATGTTCTTATCTATTGATAAGCAAAGTCAAATGATTTTAAATTTAAAGTTAATAATGCCCCCATGGCGGTCTAAAGTCTGGGACACTGATTAGACTGGACACGTTCACGCAGCACGACTAGGCAGTGGGTAATGCAAGGGTAAGACAGGTACGTACATTTAGAAGATCTGGGAGATGAGGCTTCGAAGGCTGGCAGACATCGTTTCTCGTTAAACCTTAGCTGGATTGGACTCCAAATCAATTTCCCTCCTCAGTACCCGCCTTATATATCCCTCCTGCATTACCCAGCAGTCCCTTGCGTAATCTCATTCCTGATTGGTTGTGCTCTAGCCAGCTCCAATCGCAGCCTGGTGGTTGTTGCTGGAAACTCCCACAACTCTGCTGAAGCTCCAAGTGGAAGTGGTGTGGGGTCTCAGGGCCACGTGCAGGGGCGCCAACATCAGGACCACGTGAGGGGAGGCAGACAAAAAAGTCGCAACTCATTGCGATTGACGAGTGTCACACAGACATTGAGTCAGTATAAATGATTGTGGGTAAAGAAATAAACTCCCCTTGTCCTAACTCGGTTATGAGATCCCAAATACATTTCAGTGACTTCACGCATTTGTTTATAGCTATTATTTCTGCTTCGCAGCTGCTCAGTGCGACTAAACGTTGCTTGTTAGAAGACCAGGTTATGGTATTTTCCCCATTGTGATCAAAATTCTAGAGTATCCTTTACTCTGTGGAGTGACACACCAGTTAGCGTCAGCGAATGCGCACAACAGACCCGTAGATGGGGTAAAAACGAGTGATGTGTCGCAGGTGTGTTTAAGATAAGAAGCGACGCCCTTAACAGCAGTCAGATGCAAGTGTGTAGGCAATTTAGCAAATGTCGACAGCCTACTAATTGCTAAAGCTATATCAGGCCGCGTGCAAGTCATTACATACATTAAGGAACCGAGAAGCGATTGGTAATGGGTAGAATCGACCATTGTGAGTCCGCAGTATCAAGGTTTACATGAGGACTTAGTGGCATGGTTTTTAGTTTGATGTCTTGAAGGCCATAATCATGCAGTGATTTGCTTGATATAATGTGCTTATGAGAGATGAATAGAACCGTTCACTTGTGACACATGCATACCCAGCAGATGTTTTACCTCTCCCAACTCCACGAGGTAGATTTCTTGCTTCATTTTATCCATGATGGAGGTTAGTATGGAGACATTTGTTGTGCTCCCACGATGTCATCCACGTAGACTGTTAACCGTCTTACGCCATGCCAATTTTTGAAGGAAAAAATGATTTCTGTGATAACTCGGGAAACTTTTTTTTGTAAATTAATAAATATGATCCTATTGGACCGAAAATTTTTGTAATTAATCGGAGATGTTTGTTGGTTTATAGCATTGATTTTATTTTCATATTATATATTTCAATTTTTTTGAAAAATTAATAGAAATCGTTAGATAATGTCACAGAAATGAAATACGCAATTTCAAAATTTTTTCAGAATTTATACAAGATGGTGCACAAAAATGAAAATAGTCATTTTTTAGGTGGTTTTATTCATGTCAGACAGGTGAAGAAATTTTAAAATACGTTTGTAAGTTATTTTTATATGAATTTTCATTTGAATTTATGTCAAATTGTAATTTGAGCTCGCTAACGTAAACACGTCATTTGATAGCATCAAACAGCTATCACGTGCATTACCCACATGACTAGCTCCCCCTATTACGAGCAACGGCAGGAAGTTCAAGTTTCCTTTGTTCCCTCAGCGAGGTTGATGACGTAATGCAATAGCGCAGCCAAAAGTGACATAGTGACGGGGGGGGGGGGGGGCGAGGGCGAGGGCTTGGTTTTTTATCTAAATACTGTAATATTTTCTAATTCCATTTAAAAATAATGAAGACATCGAAAGCAGGAGTATCTTCTGCTGTTTTTGAATTAGTTTTTCCAGTTTTGGACTGCGGTAATGTGTAATGGAGGTATCAGTGCGTGCGAAATGATAAAATTCTCCTTTTATGCTCCAGTGGTCTGAGCAAGTCTAAATATTTTTTTATTTACAATCTGATAAATATTTCTGCTTATTGCTAGAAAATAAATGTAGGGATTGAAATATACAAGCAGTTTTAAATATGTGGCTGCATACGATAATTATTTATAAAATCAGATATACATCGCTATTTTATCGAGTTGCAATTCTCTTCATTATGAGAGCAGCACGTTATGAATATTATTTTATTAAACTTCTAATGTTTGCATGTGCCTGATATTAAGCAGATAGTTTAAAGGAAGGTTTCTAGCTTATATAAAATAAATTGATGATAAAAGTGTCAAAAGTTTTAACGTTATTGAGTTTTAAATTTCGAGCTGTGTGCATTTCATGATAGTTTTGATACAGAAGCCATTTATGGAAGTAACAGGTTGAGCACTGTTAAGGAAGTTGGTGCACCCAGCATTAGTGTAGTAAAAAAAAACAATCGTCTGCTCTGGATGGAATGAGTTTCAATCGGGTAAGAAGCTGACACAATTTTACGTACCAGCATCTTCCACTTTGTTTAAGACCGTAAAGTGAATTACGCAATTTGCAGACGTGATTAACTGGCGTTAATAATCCCTTGGGTGGCGATAGATATATGGTGTGGTCTATTGGTGCTTGAAGATATGCACACTTGACGTCATACTGACGCAGTGACATCCGTGCAGTTATGGCAAACAGTAAGCGGAGGGATTCCATTCTGATGACAGGTGAGAATGTTAACTCATGCTGGCTCCCGTAGACCTGTGACGAGCCGATAGCCACCAACCTTGCCTTGAATCTGGACACCGAACCATCAGGGATATATTTGATGCGGTAGATCCATTTGCTCTTTAAAATTTTTACATTTGATGGTGGAAGCTCTAAATCCCAGACGTGATGAAGAATGAGTGAATTTAATTCATCTTGCGTGGCCTCTTCTCATTGATGATGTTGGGAAGAAGCGAGTACTTGTTCATAAGACTGGGGTGTGATTGGCGAAGTGATTATGAAGTTGGAGTCAGTAAAGTCTGGATGACATAAGGCGGCACTTTGTTTTTCTGCTTTCTCTTTTAGCCTTTGTGAACGTCGTAATGCCAGTTGTGGGACTTCAACAGACGGTTGGTTCGCTGATGATTTAGGCGAACAAGCTGGAACATCTTCCATCCATGTGGTTTCTGATGGAGGTGTAACCACTAGCGTGTCCTCAGTATCAGATAGGTTCTGCATTCTTGTCTCGTCTAATGTTAAAGTGGGTGAGATTGGCGGGATGCTCTGAATGATGTGGTTCATCAGGCTGTGGTGTTTTAAAAACCGGGGGTTCCATGTCAATTGTGGAAATACCAGAGGAACAGATTATGATGAATCTGATTTTCTTGTGAACTCTGGAAATACCTTAGGAAAGAAACGAACTGTACGTGCTCGTAAAAACTTTCTCTCATCGAGTGCATAAATAAGGTACCCAGGAGAAGAAGTGGAATATCCCATAAAAACTCCTTTTTTGGCGCGAGCATCAAACTTTGATCGGTGCGACTTGGGTATATAATAGTATACCAGGCAACCGAAAGGAGCTCAGTATTTGATGGTCGGTTTCTTTTTGGACCATACCTCCTCAGGGGACTTGGTCTGATCTTGTCTGGATAAAGAATTTAAATTAAATGCTGCTATAGTCGCAGCATGGTACCAGAATCGGTGCGGAACTTTTGATGATGTGAGAACTCGAGTTCCATCGCAAATGGAGCGGACTGTGTTCTCAGCAACACCATTTTCCTGGGGGTTCTCAGGAACTGTGAATTGCTGAGATATGCCTTGCTTCATACAGAACTCGCGTAGCTCCGCATTTGTGAATTCTGTTCCTTTATCGGAACTTATATATGCCAGATTTTATCCTGTAGAGTGTTATAGCTTTAGCATCAAGTCCATTAACGCTTTTGGCACTTCACTTTTTGTCGGTGTAGCACAAACGAAAGTTTTTCGTGAGAAATCATCAACGGCTACTAATAGGAATTTGTTTCCATGGATAGAAGTGGTAGGCATTGGTCCCACTGTATCCACGTGAAGTAGCTGTAAAGGACGTTTTGACCATTGACCTTGTACAATGTTGTGAGGGGCGTTGCACAGTCGCGCGTGAAGGCATGCAACACATGCAGCACAGACGGCAAAACTGTAAGACCGCGCATGCTATGGTGTTTCACTGCTGCGGTGAGCTTTTTGATGATGGATGGCCCAATGCATTATGAATGTCACAATACGGGATGGCCATTGAAAGTAATGGGGGGTCCGTTCGGGAAACTGAATGGATATTTGAGACCACGGGAAGGAACGGAAGGTCCTCAATGCCCCCCTGCACAGCGATGGTCGTGCCCTTAGATGAAGTAATGGAGTAACCAGTTGGGCCTGAAAAGAAGACTGTAACCATGCTTTGATAATTGACTCATGGAGACTAGATTGAGGCGTGCGCTTGGGGCATAAAGCGCGTCATGGAGTTTCAAAACTGCTCCTGAATCTAATAACACACTTGCCGCACCAGTACCGATGGCAGCAATAGTTTTCTTAGGGTCTGCAGTGTGTATCTGCTCTTGACAGCTTTGAAAAGAATCAAAGAACTGTTTTTCTTTAATTACGTGAAATGAGCTACCCGTGCCCACTATCCAATCATTGTTTGGAACACCAACATAGTTAGCTGCTGGTTTCTTGCCTTGGCGTTTTGTACCAGTCTTACAAGGCTTACACTTAGGACGAGAAGCTGATGTACGAGGCATGCGCTTTGTTGATGCAGGATCATGCGAATGGGGAGGGGGGTATGGCGGTGCGTGAAGTAGCTGGACCTGCAGTAGTGGGATAAATTTTGGACCGACAATTATAGCACGTTAAGTCATTTTGTTCAACGGGCATTTCGATGTGGACGCAGGGGAGAAACAGAGGTGGCACACGAGGCTACACCTATTGATAAATTAAGTGTCGTGTGTCCTTAAAGACCACATTTAATTGACTTAGGAAGGTTTCAATTGACATTAATGGTTTTGACTGGACAGCGAGTCTCAATGGAGTATAGGTAGAGGGTAGACCTGCGACCATATGAACAATCAAAATTTTATCATCCAGAACCAGGGACACGGCTCCAGCCTGAGCACGGATTTTGTAGCGCTCTTGCTACATAGGCATTCGGGTCATCAGCATCTGAGAAACGCAATGCTGAGAGATGCCGCATTATTTCAGCCTGTGTCACTGAATCCGGCCTTCCATATCTACGCTTAATTGCTTCCCACAAAGTAAAAGGATTGAGATCTTTTCTAGGATGTATTTGGCTAGCCCTTTGGTTTCGAGAAAGGTTAAAACTCAGTACGTCTATTGCATATACTTGGCACTTGTTGGCCTAGGGAGGGAACGACCCTCTTCAAAATACGATTCTTCCATATTGTATTAAAGACTAAACCTTACTTACTTACTTTTCAAACCCGCTTATCCGTTACGGTCGCGGGGGCAGTAGCCCTATGGAGGATCTCCAGCGATCGCTATCTTCAGCCATCAGGCGCATGTCCTCCCTGGTAATATCCAAGTGACTCAAATCCAGATTTTCCATGTAGTCTAGCCACATGCTTCTAGGCCGACCCCTTGGTCTCTTGCCCACCGGCTTGGAAAATAACTGCCTAGGAAGACTAGTTTGCGGCATCCGTATCACATGGCTATACCAGCACAACTGAGATCTCTCAATGCGGAGAAGTAGCGGCTCAACACCTAAAGATTCCCTTATTGTGCTGCTGTACACTCTGTCTAGTAGGGTAACACCTACCACACCTCTCAGAAATCTTACTTTGGCCGCTTGTACCCGCGATCGCACTCTTTCGGTCATTACCCAAGCCTCATGACCATTGGTGAGAATGGGGACAAAGACAGATTTGAAGGTTCGTGCGAGAAGACCCAAGGAGGACAAGGTCGTCAGCAAAGAGCAACCTCTCCACCAGGCAGTCGCCCACACAAATACGCTCATCGCCTCGGCTGCCCCTGTCTATGCAGTCCTTAAAGATAATGAACAAGAGAGGCGACAGTATGCACCCTTGGCAGAGTCCAACACCCACGGTGAACGGTCTTGACTTAATGCCATTTATCCGGACACACATCTCAGAGCTTTTGTACAGAGACATGATAGCAACCAGTAATTGCCCATCCACTCCATACTCTTGCAACACTTGGCAGAGGTTCTCCCGAGGAACCCTGTCATATGCTTTTCCGAGGTCCACAAAGCAAGCGTAGACCTCTTTTGCATACTCCTAGGATTTCTCAAAGATTTGCCTTACAGCAAAGATGTGATCCGTCGTGCTTCGGCCAGGTCAGAAACCACACTTCTTCCCCGACAGTTTGGAGTCGACTATTTCTCGACTTCTTTTCTGGCACTTAGCGTACACTTTCCCAGGAATGGTGAGCAAAGAGATGCCTCGATAGTTGTTGCAATCTCTCTGATCTCCCTTTTTGAAGATAGGGACCACAATTCCTGTCTGCCATTGCTTAGGGGCCTGTCCATATATCCAAACAACCTGACACGCTCGAGTCAGCCACAGGATACCATCCTGATTTAAGGCCTTTAACATCTCGGACCGGATTTCATCATCTCCTGCAGCTTTGCCAGTCTTCAGGGACTTAATTGTCCATATGACTTCTGTTTCAGTGATACTACCGTGATTATTCTCCGCTCCAAGGTGCACCTCACATGCCTCAGTTGTTGTTGTCACCGGATTAAGAAGAGATGCAAAGTATTCCTTCCACCTATGCAATATGCTCTCCTCCGTTTTCAGAAGCCTCCCATCTGAACTCTTAATAGTTTGTGATGAACGAGACTTCTTTCGACGAAGGCGGCGCACAGTCTGCCAGAACACTTTGTTTGCCGAACCATAGTCTGCCTCCAATTTCTCGACGAACTTCTCCCAGGCCTGGGCTTTTGCTGTTGATACTGTCTTTGCTGCTGCTTTTTGCGCATCAGTGTACCGCACTCGACTCGAAGTTGACTTATTTGCAAGCCATAGCAAATAGGCTTCCTTCTTTGCCTTGACAGCTTCTTGGACTTCACCGTTCCACCACGCAGTCCTTTTCTCACCGCCCTACGCCACACTCAGCCGCTTACGACCACAGCACAATGCAGCCAAAGTAATCACAGCAGTTTTAAACAACTGCCACTCCTCCTCAGCAGTACCACGATCACTGGTTAGTTCTATGAAACTTGAAGACATGTTATCTGCAAAGGTCTTCCTCACAGCTCTATCCTCCAATGCATCCCATTTGATGCGCCAAGTTTGTCTGAACCTAGCATTTCGCTTGTTTGGCATGGATTCAGAGAACCGCAAACTGCAGACAACAAGGTGGTGATCAGTTGATAGTTCTGCCCCTCTTGTCACACGAGTATCCAACAGGTATACTTATGGACATCCCTGTGCTGGAAGAAGGTGTTTGTGAAGGAAAGTCCATTGTTGCAACAGAGATCCAACAAGCACCTCCCATTCGCATTTAAATCGTGGTCACCATTCCTCCCAATCACGCCCTTCCACGTTTGGTCATCAGCCTCTACGCATGCATTAAAGTCGCCCATCAGGATGACAGAATCTGCACTCCCTCTCCTGCTAAGAGCAGCATCAACTTCATGTAGATAAAGTGGGTACTCTGTGACTGCATTCGGAGCATATGCAACGAATAGAGAGAGAGACCGTTTCCCTATCTGATTTCTTAGGAGACACAGTCTTCCACCTAAGGGGGTCCAATCTGCAACATAATCTGCCAGCCGGGGACTTGTGAGTATCCCCACTCCCGCCTGGGCAGTCATGTTAGGGTCAACACCAGAGTAGAAAAAAGACTAAACCAAAAAATAAAAAAAAGAAATTCAACCACGTGCTGCACCAGACTCTTCAGAGCGGGAAAGCAATAATAGAACAGAATTTAAGAGGTGATACTTAAAAGAACCTCAAACATAAGAATAGACGTGGCTCGTTTAAAAAAAAATTTTCTTTTTTGGTTTAAGAATGAGGTATTTATTTATGAAATACAAAAATTCTGTGTAAAAAGAATATTCTATACAACATGATTCAATTGAGGAATTGGCATTGTGATCTCAATTACAAAAGAAAATATTTCTCAAAATAAGTAATAAAAAAAATATTTAAAAGTACGTTGATACAGCAAAATACTGTAATGCAAAATATCAATCGCTACATTGTGCGAATTCAGTTAAAGTATCTAAATATTCATTGAGAAAGACTAATTCCCTATACAGAATAGGAAAGAAATTTCAAATTCCATTTATGTCGAAAGGAAGACTATGAAGTAATAGCTAATTATTAATAAAAAACTGAAATGTGCAGCATGGCGTTCCTTATAGGTGTAATTGTTGAAATTGTATCAAAAGAAGTTTCATTATTACCTTACGAGTAAACCCGCAAAAAATGCTGCTCAATAGAGAATTATGGATGCCACGAGAAAGTGAGAAATTCACCTGTCAGAGTCAATATTGAGCGGCAGGGTAGGAGCAGTTTACAAGGCATTGGAATGAAATGAAAGTTGAACGTCATGGCTGGCGTGGAGGACCAGAAGGGAATAGAACTGGTCAAGCCAGAAGCTGGAAGGGGTCTGTCTGAGTAAAAAAAAAAAAACAGCAATTACGAAAAAAACACTAACAATAGTGCGACACAACATCCTCGTGGTCACGAATATTATTCGCGAGGGACAACTACAGCAGACAGCGACTATCATGTGGAGATTTTTATTAACATTTATTTAAACAATACAAACTCAATTATCACTGTCTGCAAACTAAAAAAAACTTAAATAAAAAATAGAATAATTATGTACTAATAAATATTATTATATCTATTTTACACCAAAAAAATCTGAGTTTCCCAAACAAATTTTGTACTTTTCTTGAACTTTGGCTCATACATAAATTTGCATATGAAACGTATTGCAATTTTTGTCAAATTTTCCGTCAAAGCTGGGGGAGGGTGAGGGGCAGTCTGGTGAGGGTAGGTGTATTACTGAGCAGTTTCTTGATTTTAAAAATCTTGTTTTAAACAAAAAAAATTGCCAAAAATTTTTCGTTATAACCGTATACATAAAAAATTGTTCGCACTATTGGGGCAATTTTACATGTATATTACATCGATGGGGTTGGCCAGAGAATAATTTCGTATTAAACGGGATTTCGTTATAAGAGAGTTCGTAATAAGTGGGTTATGGTGTGCAAAGAAATTCAGCTTGTGAAATAGTCTTTGTGGGAATGCTTCAATGAATTATTCAAATTAAAAAATGCAAGTGGCAAATTAAAAATGTAACCTGTGAAATAAAAAATATATTTAAAATAATAAAAATTTTTCTGTAAAATAAAAAAACTTGCTTGCAAAATTAAATAAGGAGCTTGTGTAATTTTCAAATCCACTTTGGCAAACTATATTAAATATTTTTTATTTCACAAACTGTATTAATTATTTTGCAAAATACATTTTACGTATTATAATGCAGTTTTTATTTCACAAGTTACATTTTTAATTTTGCCAATTGCGGTTTTATTTTGAAAATCCATTTAACCATTCCAAAAAAACTGTTTTTCACAAGCTGAATATGTACAGGGCGAGTCAAAAATCGCAGTACATCCTGTTTTTTCGAAAACCTTGCAGGAATCGGGAAATCTGAATATTCCGGTAAGGTATGGGTGAGGTGGTCTATCTTTTATGGTATGTACCAAACATGGCCGCCATCTTGAAATCAGCCACCTTGAATGTAAGTCAAGTTTTTTAAATGGAAAGGGGGCCGTGTGATATATCAAATAACATCAGCATTTTCTGACAATTTCATTCCTGTAAACAGATTTGAAGTAGCAGTTATGGTTCCAAAGTTACAACACATTTTGTTTGGAATTACAGGCTGGACTGTTCTCCATAAAGGACAGTCATTTAATGTGTTCAACATGGTGTCCCTCTTGGGCAAGGCACATTTGAAGGCGCTAAATCCAATCGTCATGCACTCGCATAAGGATTTGTGCAGAAATGCTGGCAGACGCTTCTTCAATGTGTTGCTGGAAATGGTGTCTGTTTCTGATCGAAAGTAATCGATTAATGAAATAGCTTGGTATCGCCCATCGTTTTTGTATTATATTTTCATTCTCTAGCTAGAGAATTGAGGAAATATGTTTGTAATGCGGAGAAAAAGTAAAAGAAATAAAAAAGGCAATGAAATTTAATAAAAACGCAATTGAAATTTTATTTTTGATGTGTTGTCCGTCATTCATTTTAGATTATATCACTTTGTAAATAAGAATTAACAGAAAAATAAGCTTGAAGCCAAAACAGCAGTGGCGCCATCAAGTTTCCTTTTGTCTGGTTGACCTTCAGCCGAGCGGCCACTTGGCTTCATGTATTATCAGTGGATGAAGAGTTCATAATGCTGCTTCTATCAATAATATTAGTAGTAACCTTACAGCATAACAGAGGGACAACAGAGTTTCCAACTAGTTTCGCAATTTATACCATATTTCTATATATAAAGGCTCATAAGCCTTGTCGTGTTATCCTTGATAAAGCCGGGAATAAATGGCGAAACTAGTTGGAAACCTTCTTGTCCCTTTGTTATGCTGTAAGGTTACTACCAATCAAGGTTATTAGAATAATAAGGTTGCGCGCTCAGGAAGGTTCCGTACGATTGGTCGAATTCAAGCAAAGCGGATGACGTCATCCAGAGGCAAGCGGCGCGGAAGGGAATGAAGCGATTCAACAGAAAACGATACGATCACGACGGTATATTGTAAATAAAATGTATGAATTCAATTTTACATAATAATGGTCGGAAATTAATTGAATATTAAATAATGGCATGAAATGTAATTTCTGAATATTAAAATAAAACGATGAAATTACTGGAATTTTGATTTTACAGTGTATAAAGTTATATCAGGAACAAATGAGGAGTCTCATCTATTCCTGTCTATATGAATAGGTCTGAATCGACAGATTAAATGAAAATTGATCGAGTAAGCTTTCATCGACAAGAGAATTCTCGAATAGTCAAATTTAAAAGAAACTATAAAAATTAGATGCGTAATAAAATGAATTCATTGTTTAGGGTTATAGCAAAAGTCCTTGGGAAAAGAGAAGAACGAAATGCTTCCACCTCTCTTTCATTCTGGCAACACGCTATTGCACAGTTGCAAACCATTTGAACAATAAAATTTCAAATTAAATTACTCTATATTCACTTCATCACGATATAGGCAGTACGAGCAACAATTTTATTCCGAAATAGCCTTAATGAGTTCCACGAAAGTACTTAATAATGCCTCAATCAAACCGAAATTCGCGCTGATTCATTTGCTAATCGCGCCACTTCGCCTCTGGATGACGTCACAGCACGCCGAGATCTTTTTGAGATTGTGCGAGAAGTTGCGAGATCTGCTCTGAGCGCGCAACCTTATTATTCTAATAACCTTTACTACCAATATTCTTGTATTATCGCTGTTGTGATCGCTTCCCATCTATTCCCGTTGGAATTAATTATTTGTGTTGTGATGAAAAGTGAAAAACTTCAAGTGGAAAATGTGAGGACCACTGCATTATATTATAATTTCGGTTACTTCTCTATATGCATAAGTAACTCGATGTACATGTATTTATGTTTTTTCAAGGTTTGAATTATATTTTCCCAGATATGTCCCAGGAGTAGGGCTGTATGTAGATGAGGGAATGACCTCTGCTAGAGAACAAATGAAAACCCCCATTTTAAATTTTGAGATGTTGGGCCAGTGCTGGCCGTACATTTTCACTGAAATCCCCAAGTCAATGTTTATTTTCATGAACTCATGAATTGGGAAGACATGTTGAAATTACGGGGGGGGGGGGCAATTTTTAATGGCAATAATAAAAAAAACAACTCTATACAGTTGTGCATATGGTCCATGATCAAAATTTGTGCAGATTACTTATCCTAAATTGTTTGCAGCATATTCAACTGAAGATTCCTGGTTTGAATCCAAGTTGTGGAATTTTCTTTGCTACTTTCATTAATCATTAACAAATTAATGTACTCCTTTATAACAAACTGTTGTCTTTTTAGAGAAATCCAGTTTTTTGAGAAAAAAAATGGCTGTAGCATTGATAATAGCCAGCAAAAGTCAATAAATTCCGCATTTACGGATTCCTTTGATTGAGACGAATTATTTTTGTAAATAAAATGTTAGCCGAGTTGCGTCAAATGGTCTTCATTCATCTCTGTCCTGGCTTTTATTAGCGCACACTGCCCCTACATTCCGATTGGTAGTGAACTTATGTTTTCGTCAATTATTTTTCCATTGAATTCGAACCATGATTTTCTAAGTTTATTCGGGAAAATGAAAATGAAAAAAATTTAAAAAATTATATTTTCAAAATTAAGGCTAAGCTAGTTTTATTCAAGAAAAGAGTCAAAAGAAAACATGTGTAGGAAGAGTATAGAATGGAAATGAATTTGAAGACTTGAATGTGATGCAAAGGGACTAGGACCAAAATTAGGTGTGGATAATTATACATTGATTTATTGCAATTATTCTTGGAGGTCATTCCATCCATGGGCGTAGCCACGGGAGGGGATCACTGGGTCCACCCCCCGTCGGAAAAAATTCAAGATGTAAAGAAAGTGATTGATTTTCGGAAAATTCAAATTATTGACTGTATTTATTGCATTACACTTAAATATAACTTTTTCGTCATAGCCTATAAAAGTTAAATCTAGTTGGGGAGAACTTTCAATAAAAAAAGAATAGCCAAGATTTCATCAGGTCCCCCCAACGCCACCTTAAAAATAAAGCCTGGTTACTGCATCATCAAACCTGGGCTAACAATTCAGCTTTCATTCACTTGTAATCAGTGTTTTTTCATTTGTTGTAAACAATGAAAGTTGGATTATCAGTCCTCTTTTGATGACGCAATTAGCAGGCTTTGTTTTTTTAGGTGGCGTTAGTTCCCCCCTCCCCCGTTTAAAAAATTCTGGCTACGCCCCTGCCATCGACTCTGTTCAGAGCTACCACCACCTAGATTAGACTGTTGAAGTGCTGTTGCCTGATCTAAAATAAAGTAATTCTCAGAACTGATCGCAATGTCTTTATAATTGAGGAATATTTTTTGTCATCCTTGAAACAAGTGCCTCCAAAACAAAGGAAAAGTATACATACCATAAAATCTTGAACACAAGCCCGGGCGTCTATTTGTCTCAATGGTCTGGACCCCCCGGCGTTTATTTGAGACCCGGCGTTAAGGGCTATTCCCAATAACAAGGTGTCTAGCAAAACGATTTTGTAAAATTCCTCGACTTTATTGGGTTTATCAAGTAATTTCCCCTGACCACCAGCACCAGAAAAAACTATTTTGATAGAATGTTATTGACTTTTTTCAAATTTTTCGTTCCAATTTCGCATTTTTTTGCTGATTTCGTTCCAAATTCCCTGACATTTCCCGGTTACAAAAAAAGTTCCCTGAAAAAGACCCGGTATTTATTTGAGACCCTGCGTTTAATCTGTATTTAACACCCGACCCGGCTTTTATTCGAGACCGGTGTGTATATGCATACCCGGCCTGTATCCAATTCAAGATTTTACGGTATCCCATTTCGCATGTTTTCTTAGCCCTCGTAATATGAAAAAGTTCAACTGCATATTCTCTAAAATCATTTTTAAAAGATACACTCAATAAATTGATTAGTAGGTTCTTTCTCAACAAAGTATTTTCCCAATAATTAACATAAAAAAATTTAAAATTAATAAATATTGAATTTTTAATTAAATGAAAAATTAACATTGCCCAAGGGAAAAAAATTCGAAGAGCAGGATTAATAAAAGTCGTTAAAGCAGGATAAGAGCTACTCCATCTCTTCATGTTCTAACAATAGAAATGAAACTCAGAGCATTCATCAATCAGAGATTCTGTCAACTCGAATTGATTGAACGAAAAACAGGACTTAATCATTGTTGGAATAGCAAAAATCAGTGATGGCTATAGAATCAAAGGGAGGGCATGGCACGCTCAAAAGCAACGGGGCAATGAATGTCTAAAAAGGGCAGTGGATGCAGCTAAATTGTTACTTCAAAGTTAATAAAAGTACACGCATTTCAGGGACTTAGATTTATATTTTTAAATCAAATAAGAAGTGTAATGAGGAACAGGAAGGAAACATATATGTTATAGACTTAAATTCCATTTAATAATAATTGCAATTGGTACATCTTTCTTTATAAAAAACGCAAACAGGGATTTGCTTTAATCTCAAGTAGGGAATTGGTATTTGACATTGAGCAGCTAGTTTATTAGGAACACTCCACTTAATACTGTAAGAACACACCCTTTGTAGCTATAACAGCACGAATTCGCTGTGGCATGGATTCAGTTAGCCGCTTGAAGCATCGTTCTGTGAATTTTGTCCATGCGGATGCAACAAGCTGCTCCCAATTGAAGTTTATTGGATGGTGGTGGATCCATGCCTCGAATAACCCGTTCCAGCTCACCCCCAAAAGGTTCGATTGGATGCAAATCCTGGGACAGTGGTGGCCAAAGGAGTAAGTTGAATTCATTATCGTGTTCCTGGAACCATTCCATAACGATATGAGCTTTATGACACCAAGCATTGACCTGCTGTAAGTATCCTTCGATGCGGGAAACACAGTAGCCATGAAGGGATGAATGTGGTCGGCAACAATGCTCAGGTAGCCCTGACCATTAAGGCGTTTTTCTACAGATATCAGCAGACCAAGAGTACGCTAGAAAATATTCCCCAGATCATTACGGAGCCTCCACCAGCCTGAACAGTGGAAACCAGACAGGAGGGGGTCCATCACTTCATGCTGTTGTCTCCAAATTCTGTGTCGGCCATCTGCGTGGTGCAATAAGAAACGGGATTCATCTAACCAGCAGACCGTCTTTCAGTCATCGGCCAGTCCAGTGTTTGTAATCGTGGGCAACTTGGAGACGCTTTTTGCTGTTTTGGGTCGAGATCAAAGGTACCCGGACTGGCCGTTGGCTGTTGTAGCCCATCCTTGCCAATGTACGCCATGTAGTGCGCTCAGAGATTTTATTCTGCGGTCCAGTGTTGTACTCCACATTTAGTTGACTAGTGTTGATGTTTCTATCTGCACGAACAAGTATTCCCATCCTAAACTCACCCCTTGGATCGACGAGTCGTTTGCAAATACAGTCTTGTCTCTGACTGGTTGTTTTTTGGTTGTTTAACTAGTCCTGGTAAACCGTTCAAACGGTTGTTTGGGAAAAGCCTAGAAGACGTAGGACTTTAGGGCTTCCTAATTTCCTCCTTACTCTGTGATGTCACGAAAAGACGTCATCTGGTGGCACAGTCTCAATAATGTATCCTTCAACCATTTGTTTTTAAAGTATAAATATCCCATTCTTCAACAATTTATGCACTATTTTTGCAGGATAAAATTACGAATAATGATTGCATTAAGATTTTTAAACATTATACATGATACGGTTGATCTGTATTATCCTTCAACATTTTATTAATGCTAATATAAACGTAAAAGGTTATTCTCGCGGAAGAAGCGGTTCGTTTAGATGGTGAAGCGACCATCGGAAACCACTGCACACGAATACAAAAGGGTCGAATTGTTAGCACGGACGAATAAAAAACACAAAGAGTAATGCGACCACCAACTAAACTAGTGCAGTTACAAATAGTAGTTAATATTTTAAATGAATGTACATACTTCATGTAGTTCAATTAAAATGTTTAGGCTTTAAATCACTCCACAATGATAAGCCCTGAAAACTAAAGCTGCACATTGTTGCATTTATTGGATTTAGATTCTTGCATTTGGGCGGGGCTGAGGGACAGCGTGGTTGGGCCGACGGGCAACGTGGCGGGGCCTAGGGGCAGCATGGCGCTGTGCCACGCTGATTTTGCTTAGCAACATCACTGAAAATACATGAGTACTAAAACAGATATATGATCATTAGTAACTTCTTAAAAAAATAATTATTTTTACATTATTCCTTTTCATTTTGTGACTATCAGCCAACTTATTTCACGTTTTGTATTTAGTATTATATGGTGCACAAATCAACCAGAGCCAATTTATTACGTCAGAAATCATCCAACCAATACCCTTCGAATCCTTATCGTTGCCTACAGTTCGACGAAGAAAGTCACATTTGAGAATGTAAATTTAATTAATATTTGACGAATTGTACATTAAAAAGTTCTGTGTATTACATACGTATTAAAAAAAGGTATCACTTTTATTGAATTTTTTTTCATTTGTGACATATTGAAATATATCACTACATGTTTGGGAATATTTATCCAAACATGTGTAGTTTAATTAATCTTTTAAGCCGTTTATTATGAAAGGTGAAGTGATGGAGGACTGACCACGTGCAACACTTAATTTGGGTAATGGAAGATTTATCAATGGAAATTTGCGAAACAAAGTATTCCGACGCAATTATACACTATTCTTTATGTATTGTTTCTTATAGTATAGAATTACCAGTATTTATTGTTTAGTCAATCTCGATTAATTAGTTATTAAGACGATCGGCGTTTTAGGATTCGTTCCCAGCTCTTTGTTCTATTAGTGTGAGAAGTAAGATCTTGTTTTGCAGTTTAACAATTACGACGTTTGGTTGCTTATTATACATCGAAGTTAGTTTTTCTGATGTCGCCTATCGAAATTTCTAACGTTTATTAAGTCAAAAAATTATCACCGTAAATTGCTTGACTTATAAAAGCAAACTAGGTGATATGCCCGGCGTTGCTCGGTCTGTTTATTTGATGAAATTTTGACGGCATTTCTCTTGCGCCATCTCTTGAGGAAACAAACAAACATAAATCAAGATATATTATATTTAACTCCACCCCCTTCCTTTTGGGGACATGTAAACCTTACTCTGAACCTAACGAACGTATGGCGCGAATATGAGCTCAATAGGATAAGTGGTTCAAAAGTTTTTAGAACATTTACACACACACCCTGAACCTGAATTTTTATATATAAAGATTATCCGTGTTTGTCGCTTTTGTAAAGAGTTTCACAGAATGAGTTTCAAACGATCTCTTCTCGTTATCGTCCGATCACATTGTTATATTTTTTTTCCTAATAGAGAAGAGCCAAGAGCCTCTACTGCTCGTTTGTGATTGGTCAACGTCACGAACAACGAGAGTGAAACTACTGAAACAGGAAGGCGTGGAAGGAATGCAAAAAATGGCTAAGACCAATCTTTCCTAGGTGGTAATGCTAAAACAAATCATTATACTTAAGTTACCCTTCTTAGCTTGCTATTTACTTTCATACAACTAGCATAATGCCTTGTTATTGCAGTGTTTATGGCTGTTGTACAATTTACAATGGCGAAAACGAACATTTAACGTTTTATCTATCGAAGGATGAAGATCAACCCCGAAATGAATACGCAGTGTTTAAGCGCTTCTAAAATGATTGGAAAAAAAACTAAAATAATATTCAAGTCACTTAAAAAAAGAATATCAGGAAAGTGAGTATATTTGCTCATTGAAAAATGATTTTAAAATTACCATAAAATAATGAAGATAAAGTAATTATAGTGCAATGTTATAATTAATAAGTGATGTTTAATGCGACTGTCCCGTCAATATATGATTATTAATGACAATTTTACAAAACCATGAGTTTTAATGACATGAGTAAAATGCTGTCAAATACCAAAAACATTGGTTTCACATGAATACAGCATAATTTTGCATTATTGTCGAATAGTAGTGCAAATAAAATTATACCTAACGTTTTTTTAAGCTATTAAAGATGACATATACTTTGATTGATTACTGAAGAATTGACACAGGCACAATAGCCACAACATCCTGTTTTTTAAAAATACAGCAGAGATCATAAAAACTGTTTTGGCTGCATTGGTTGGATTTGAAACACTTGAACAATAAATTTGGCCTCCTTTGACTGAAAACTGGGCCTTTAGATCTCTTCCATTAGCAAATTAAAAAATAACTCACAGCTTTTATAAATAGTTTGTTGCATACATTATTTTGTACTGAATATTATTTTAGTCCGCAGTTGAAATTCAAAAACTTGGTTCTGTAAATTCCAAAAACAAGGGGGAAGAAAGAAGTCCAGATTTTAGCAATTGTATTCAGCTGGAGAGTGAACATATAAAGATGACTATATAAAAATATAATCATTCTTTATTGAAAAGCATGAAAGCTTTTACTTTATTGAAATAAACAAACATGCTTAGTAATAATTTAAAAACTGTACTTTGCTGCATTTCTGTATTTCTATATTATCAACATATATATGAAAAGATAAATCTTCAAAAATAGTTATGAAATCATTTGCCTAAGGGTGATCATTATATATATATATCAATAAAGCAAATAATTAATTTTCATTCACGATGATCATATCGAAATGGCAGGGACATCTAAATTTGGACCTTCCTCTGCGATATTCTTTTAACTCCCCTTTATACATTATTTTATCAATGCATAAGTTATTTGATGCAAATGACGGAATGTGTTAGTATCGAAAGAACAGGTGGAAGACGCGCGTATCCATTTAGGCGTTGATCGTCATGCTTCTATAGAGAAAACGTTAAATGTCCTCATTCGCCATTCTAAATTGTACGCTACAGCATGCAGCATCGAGGCATTATGCTAATAGTATAAACGTAAATAGCATGCTAGCAAAGGTAACGTAAGTGCAGTACTTTGTTTTACTCATAGCCTACGACAAGAAAAGATTGTTGTCGGCTATTTTCTTAGCATTGCGACCTAGGAAACATTTACTTTAGCATTCCCATAGCCCCCTAGATAGTAAACATTTACTATCTAGGGGACTATGGCATTCCTTCCACACTCTTTCCTGTTTCACTCTCATTGCTCGTGACGTCAGCCTAACGTTGACCAATCGCAAACGAGCAGGAGAGGTTCTTGGCTCTTCTCTATTAAGGCCGCTCCACACTCCCGCGAGAAAGCGAGAACACACGAGAAACGTGAATGTGGAGCAGATTCTCGGGTTCTCACCTTGTTATTCGCTGGTACTCGCCTCGTTCTCGCGGGTTCTCCAATTTTTGTCGGTTTTTGATCCGAGATAAAGGACGTGCGAACACGAGAACATGCGAGAATTTTGTTGATCCATACATGCGACTAGCCGCAGAAATGACTCCGCTCTCTGACTTGTGCTAGTTATTACTTGATCATTATATGTTACTACTTGGATCTTACAGTCCACTTTGGCGTGTATGTACTTTGCTTGCTGCTTAATTTGTTTAACTTATTTGTATTGTACCTATCTTGTTTAAATTGTAAATAAATCTTCTTTTTCACATATCAATCCGTCCCAACCCTTTTCTTATTTTTAGTTGGCACCTTTCTTAGGAAGGACTGCTGACAAGGTGATGTTAACCCTAAATCAACTTCACCACATAACAATGTATGATTTTTCCGGGAACAGGCTTTCTGTCTAGGTTATATTGGTTAAGCCCCTTCTATTGCATGATTTTGGCTATAGTCCAAACCTTTTAATAATCGTACAACATAACAAATTCTTATATATCTAACAATAAGAAACTTAAGAGATCTTGGGAGGGGTGTCGTTTTTCTCGCGGGAGATTTTCGCTAAACCTTTCCAATTATTCTACAATGAACATATGCAGATGTACTCAGTGCTTGCCTCAGAGTATCCACCATATGGAAATTTTTCCACACAAAAAATTAATTACTAATATGAGGGTGCGTATTCTTGGTGACCATAATCATAAAATTTATAAACAACAACTACGTTTTGGAGATGAAAAATTACCCACAATTGCGTCAGGTTTAATTTCTCTCTCACCTGATTTCTGTATACTGTTGTTATCAGTACAAGAACTAATTAGATATAATGTGTTCCCGAACATAGCCATAAAAATTGAGGCCCAACAGTGGCTTTGAGAACGTACGATTATTGCACCAAAGAATGAGAATGTAAATAAAGAAATGACATCATTTTGCAAGAGTTGCCAAGATCATCCATTATATTGCATTACATATAAATCTTTTGACACTATTATGGACCAAGAGCAAACTGAAACTAACCCACTGAATCTTTAAATTCATTGGAACCCACCTGGAATGCCACCACATTAAGTTCAGTGTGAAAGTAGGGCCAGTAATAATAATGAGAAATTTGGATAACCCCATATTATACAATGGTAGTAGACTCTCACTAATTTGATGCCCATTATCACCCAGACAACAATTATCTAGGTTACAATTTCCTGTGCGATTTGTTTTCGTAATGGCCATTAACAAAGCACAAGGGCAATCTCTTTATAATCCTAATGGCCTGACAAAAATAGTGTACCCAAAATTCGAGTAACACATTATATGTCAAAATAATAGTCCTTTATACAGGGTTGTGCATAACCTTTTGCTAGGGGTCTGGAAAATAAACAAAACTAAGTGGAATGTTCTGCGGTTGATAATCAAAAAGTACGTTTATTTCTGCTTTTATCACATCAATATTTAGTGTGGCCACCACCTGCTTCTCGAACAGCACGCATCCGTTTCGGGTAGGAGCGGAGGAGTGTCTCAAACAGAGCAGTATCGTACTCCATGTCCTTCAGCACAGATGTCAGGTGACCCATTAGAAGGTCTCGAGAATACCGATTTTCACCACGTTCTTGAATCGTTAAAGATTCCACTGCGTCTTTTAACACGGCTCCAAAATGTTCAGCAACGTTTAGGTCAGGGGATGCACCGGGCCATTCGTTTGATGAGAAGAAATCAATAGCACTTTCTCTTAGGATTTGCTGTGTTGCATTAGCCTTAAAGCAAGGTGCCTTATCATGCAAAAAACAAACTTCATGCGGGTCGATAGTGTTGTTTGGATCTCGAAGAAACGGAAAAACATCATTTGTTAGCAAATTCCGAAAATAATCACCATTCCATGACTCACCCTGCTCCTTGAATCTCCACATCATTCGCTTGGCGGTGAAACACACGAAGATGCCAATGCAGTCAGGCTTAATAGTGTTCATCGTCAGAAATATCTGTAATCGATAAGCTCCAGACCCTATCGTTTTGGTAATTCGGACGTCTCATAGTCCACAGAAAGAACTCGTCGCTCGGGGCAAGGTGCATGAAGTCGTCTTCCACCCGATCCCGCAGGTAGTCGCAAAACCAGAGCCGGTATTCGATGTTTAATGCGGTCTTCATCGGTTTCGGAATAACATGGAATGGCTTGATGTTTGCACGCTGACGATGTCTTTGAACCGTTGAACGAGAAATTGTTTTTCCGCGCTTGGCTTTAATTTCTTGTGCAACGTTGACACAGCTGCGACGTCTTTTGCCATTGTTATTAGCACTGATGTTTTTGCTTTCCTGTGATAATTTCTCGGGCTTACCCTCAGCAAATTTGGCATGGCAGTTATCATAACCTTTCTTCCAATTGTCCGTCACCCATCTATCCGATCGGTTTAACTTGTTCGCAACCCATTTGCGATTAATAAAAGACGCACCTGCTTCCATTGCCTCTCGATATGCATTTGCACGAACTCTATCCATGAAACGCTGCTCTTCACTGTCATTTATTAAAGCAGCCATATTTGTTTGATACCAATAGACGCACAATGAACTACTCTCTGCCGAAGCGTCATAAGAGTGTGCTACAACGCTGCGGTTTAAGTCGCAGCCCCCTAGCAAAAGGTTATGCACAACCCCGTACATAACTAACAGTTATTAATTTTTTGTATATAACTGCCAATAACAATATTTTAACAATTTTGGATTTCATATATTGTTATTATATAATCTTTTATCTTTCTTAAAATCATTTTGCTGATATTTGTGAAATTATGTATGTAATCGTATTATTGCTACTATTTAATAGCACGTTTTTTTTCCTTTCAATCTTAGCGGGCGAAGCCGCGGGTAATCAGCTAGTACTTTTATATATACCTTAATTTTCGGCAGTAACGCCAGAGTGTTTCTGTTTAAACAAAAAGGGGGGGGGTGAATTTTGGCGTGTGTGGCCTTTCATCTGCTGTGGCATAACTGTCAGATTTTCCAATAAGTTAAAAAAAAAAATTCTTCCACCCACGATTTTAGGCCTACTTCATAGCTTTTCTCTATACGATATAAAATGAGTAGTGGCAATGTATTGCTTGATTTTTATTTATTGATGAATTTATCGATGAATTCACATTCCGATTAATTAAAAATTCACTCCGATAGCGATCGAGCATGAGCATTCATCGACTTCGGCGTATTGAACCACAGGGACACCAGGAAAAATCCCAAGCCTCACGCATGTTACTCCAATTCTTAATTTTCTTTCTAACATTTCATTAAAATAATAATTTAAGTTAAAATTTATACTATTCGAATGCAGTTTTCTGTAATGATGTGAACAATTATTGCCGATCCTCTATCTTTGATCCCTGAAGGCATATGAAGCCCGTGACATGTAGGAAAGACTCGAATCTCTTTTCCGTTTTTTCTCTTAAGTGTTTTGAACATGCCTATTAGGTCTTTTCAGCAGAGGGGAGGGGGAGAGCGCGCGCATGCTCCAACGTTGCTTCCCACAGGCAGAACAATTTCCGGCAAGCTGGTCTGCCATAAGTCACCTGCGTTTTTCAGCGAGTACATATTCGAAATTCCCGATTCCTGTTGCCTGGATGAAGAAATACTGTGTTATAGTATTTCTTCATCCATGATTATAGGCTGCTCGTTAAGGCTGATTTACATGCACGCATAATGTGTGTTGCCCGAGGAAACGTTGCATCCTTACTATACACCATAGTATTACTATGGAGGGATTCTCCTTCTAATACTATGCATACACCCATGCGTTCTTTCTGATCATAGCTACAAGGATTAATTCTTTTTAATCGTTGAAAGGTTACCTAGATAATAATTGAAAGGCTACCTACATAATTTTATTTTTATTTATTTATTTATTTATTATATATAACACCAGTAACCATCCAGTGGCGTTAGTGTCCCATGCAGGCAGAGCCCAGAAGGGATTACAAAGTAAATAAAACATATAATGAAGATATAAGCACATAAACCAGAGAAAAGTGATCTACAATCAATGGTGAAATAATTTGAACAGTGATATAATATTGCAAAATTAAAACATCAAGAACGAAATAGGAGGTTAAAAAATATAAATAATAGATTAAATGCTACATAAAAATATCAATAAAATTACAAGAGTAAACATCTTGAGTATTGTAATTTTTGATTAATAAAAACAGGGTCAATAATAATAATAATAATAATAATTAATAATAATAATTTAATATTAATGTAACAACAAACGGAACAACCCATCCAGAAAAAAACGGAGGGAAAAGACCCGTTCTTTACTAGATAACATATAAAATAAAAACTGGGTTATTAGATAACATATAAAAAAAAATAAAATAAAAAAAATGCTAAGCTAAGATAAAAGCAAAGAGGAGAAAAATAATAATAATTATCTAGGTAGCTTTGATCGTTGTAAGCTATGTTCCGATTCTCATTGCACAAGTGTTCATGGGTTGAAAGGCTCTCGAACATGGCGTCTTGTTTAGCGAAGCATCAGCGACGATGTTTTTTCGAGCCTTTTTAGTGAAATTTTTTAGTCATCTAAGAAAAAATATATCCCTAAACTATCCATGTGTGCTGATATAAAGTTTTGAGCTGACTTGACTTTGACTGAACCGACAATTTCTAAAGCTGATTGAAATTCATAAATACATGTATGTGCTTCCACTGTATCGACGCGGGAGAGGCTGCTATTTTCTGCAAAGAAAAACCTCGATATCTTTTGTTTAATAAATGATTCCTTTTTTTTTATTTTCATGGGTATAATTATCCTTGCAGAAATTAAGATTATATTAATCTGTTTCTTAATAAAATAACCATTATTTCGTAAATACATAAAATTAAAATGAACAAGATAATTAAATCAATGTGACAACATGGTTATTTCAAAACAATAAATTCCGTATGTACGGTACAAAAAAATTACATATAACTTACGATGTATAACAAAAATGCTATGTAATTTTAATTGTATATTAGGAATTTTGGTTTATAATTTATTTTAAGTTCCGAAGCTGATTTCTGCTGTGGTTTAGCTTGCCTTTGGTATAGGATGATTTGTTCATTCGCCTGGGACTTTAACAGTTTCTCCCAACCATCGGAAACAACGACTTCTTTATGTATTTTCAATGCATCAGCTATTTTAAATCGTTAAAGAATAATAATTGGATGTTCTATACACGCTATACCTCAGATGTTTAAATTATTGAGGAAAAATAGGAAAGAAAATTCCACAGCCTAGGATCGAACCAGGAACCTTCTGCTCACCGTGCAGATGCGCCAGCCAATTGCAACACTGCGGACATGGAAGCATTACGCTGTCCACATACCCTTTGGGCTGGCTGGAGCAGTACCCAGTCTGCTGGGACTATCTTTCCTACTGGCGTAATAATTGTTAAAGAATAATAATTGGATGTTCTATGAGGATTTTTATACACGCCATACCTCAGATGTTTAAATTAAATCAATAATTTAAACATCATTAAAAAGAATAATTTAAACATCTGAGGTAATGCGTGTATAAAAATTCTCATAGAACATCCAATTATTATTCTTTAACGATTATTACGCCAGTAGGAAAGATAGTCCCAGCCTGCGAACTGGGTACTGCTCCAGCCTGCCCAAAGGGCATGTGGATAGCGTAATGCTTCCATGTCCGCAGTGGTGCAATTGGCTGGCGCATCTGCACGGTGAGCAGAAGGTTCCTGGTTCGATCCTAGGCTGTGGAATTTTCTTTTCTATTTTTCATCAATATTTAAAATCGTTTTAGGTCATTTAAGCTGTACATGATGCTACACAACCCGACGTTTATATGTGGCTAGCTAGGACTCCCAGCCTTGGAGAAGCAGCAGATAAGCTGGGATGGCTCCAACCGGAAACGCTTCTGCCTGTTGGAGGCAACCACAGCGCGCGCGCAAGCCACACCCCCTAGAAAACTGAAAATGGCTAATTTTAGCGCTTCATTTTCGCATCGAATAACTCTCGGACCGTTGCTGTGAGGGCGCGCCAAACCGGAAGAACGAAATTTGGACTCGAGTTTCGCCTCCTCCCTTCCTTCCTCCATGCTGAGGCCTTCGAGATTAACAAGGGCTGAGCATCCTGCTGAAAAGTGCGTGCGTGAGCGATTTCAAAATTTCTTCACTAGGTGTCCTTCTTTCTCTATAAACAAGCATAAAGCCAGCTATTTCAATTGTATTACATGTGCTTTTGTAACCATGATAAATTCAAAAATAAATAAATAAAAAAAATACCGCTAAGCAAATGTTTTAAATAAACCATCACTTATGAAAAAAATTCTCTACAGCTGTATAAATGAATTTCAGATGTAAAAAATAAAAATATTTCTATCTTCTCTTGGTTAATCTTACTTATTAGTCCAAGGTTAAACCATGAAAAGATCGAAAGATTTTTATTCCCCATCGACAATTTAAATTCATGATTTCAAAAAATAAATAAATTTAAAAAATGTATAATAAATGTATTTTTTTTTATAAAGTACTACTGCGTCAAAAAATGCTATGCGGCTGAATAACGTATTTCAAATGCAAAAAGTTGAAATCTTTCGACGTTTTCCCATCAGATGGCAATTTAAAATTCATTATTTCATATATAAATAAATTAATAAAAAAATACAACTGTAAATATTTTTAAAATAAATTGCTATTGTGAAAAAAAGTGTATAAATGTATTTAAGTTGCAAAAAATAAAAATCTTAAATTTCGATTTTACCGCGAGGTTTAACAAAATGAGTGCACTTCTACTGTAAAAAATATATTAAAAACAAGTTTTCATGATTTTCCATCGGAATAAATAAACAAAATTTCAGGCTTTTCTCAGCTTTTCTCATCGGATTAAAATTTAAAAAACAAGTGGACTACAGTCATATCAAGAAAAGGTATTTTATTACAAATTGAAATTACGAAATTTAAATGAGCTCCGTATAAATATTAGCGATGTATACCTCAACCCAATAAACCACAACAAATGAAGGATGAACCCCCCCCCCTTCATTTGTTCTTGCCTGAACCCAATAAACAAACACAATCAAAATCAAGTAAATTCATTATGATAAAATCTCTATTATATAATTGAGACTTTATGCTATAGTTTTTATTGAAAATAGCTGACTGGCCCTGGCAGGTTTTTCTTGGGCGGCATTAACACGGAAAACACAGAGTACATTAACAGCCTTTTTCTCGAAAAGTTTTGAAACTATCAAAATGAACTAGTTACATTAGTTAGCTCCATGCTCAATGGAAGCAGTATGTGAAACCTATGTTTTATTTGAGCCTCACTGAATTCGAAAAAGCCTCGCAAACATCTATGTTTTTCCGTTGATCAACATGGTTTTACTTTGATTTTATAGAGAATAAAGTACAACTGGCGGCAGATTGGGGAAATCGCTTTCGCACGCATTTTAGCATTGAAACGGAGCAGCATGCTCAGGCTTTGTTAATCTCGAAGGCCTCAGTTTGGACCAATGATATGTTAGAAGACTAGATCGGCGTCTCCCCACCTCTCCTAGTGCTAGCTGGTGTCCCAAATTGAAGGTTGAATCTTGCCCTATTCAAAATGGCGAAAAGTGCCTCTCAGCCTATTGCATATGGTAGATTTTAAACATATTAAAAATGATGAAATGAAATGTTTAATAAAATTCAGAAATGATTAAAAATTTCTTAATACACGAAATAATTATTAAATTAAAACAATTTTTATTATAGCCTAATAACATTTTTAAGATATAGCCTGATAATAATTTAGGAATAATTTAGACATGATTGTTGAAGTTTTCAAAATTTATGAAATTAATCAATTATATGTACTATATAAAGGATTAAAAGATTGTATTTTTTATTCAGTCAGTTTCAACAGTCTCCGGTTATAATTTTCACTGATGCTTAAACAGAATCATTTTAGTCAGCAGATGCCTTGATAAGGTATCTTGATGCAGCTTTAAACTCTACTGCTTTGCATTATAGCGGCATACGTATTTTGATACACTGGTATGCTTCTGAAGAGTGCGATACATGGTTTTCTTTACCCACTTGATTCGTACAGAAGAATTATTTCACGCAAGAATTTGCCAAATCTCAGCGGAAAGCCAATAAACAATAATAAAATCTACATCGGCCTTGGTGGCTCAGTGATTGCGTGATCTCCTCTGATGCCCGAGGACGACGAGGATATTTTTCAGGGGAAAAATTCTGAAATCACGCACTTCCTTCGGACGGGAAGTACTGCCGTTGTCCCGTGTAGTCGTTTGCCGACTGCACGTTAAAGAACCTTTGCGAGCCAAAATTTGCGGCCCCTATGACCATAGTAGTTGAAAGTGACGTTAATACCAACCATTTATATCAATTTCGAGTCGAGCTAGTTCGTCTTACTGTAGCAGGCAACCTCCATGCGTGAATCGTGAATCGTTTCTTCCCCTAAACAAAATGGCGCTACTACTCTTCAAATTTTGGACGGAAACGGAAGTACGAGGGGAGTTCAATAAGTAATGCAACAAATTTTTTTTCTCGGTCAATTTTGGTTGAAAAAACTGGACATTTCTTGTGGAACATTTTCAAACATTTCCGTTTCGTCTCGTAAAGTTTCATTGACGTCCGATATGTGACAGCGCTATTAGTGAGCTATGAAAGTGGCGTCTACAATGGAGGGGCGTTCCAAACAACGGGCAGTGATTGAGTTTCTTTTGTCGGAAAACCAGGGCGTCTCAGATATTCATAGGCACTTGCAGAATGTCTACGGTGATCTGGCAGTGGACAAAAGCATGGTGAGTCGTTGGGCAAAGCGTGTGTCATCATCGCCGCAAGGTCAAGCAAAACTGTCTGATCTCCCGGGAGCTGGCCGGCCGTGCACAGCGCTGACTCCTGCAATGTCGGAACATGCGAACACTCTCATTCGAGCAGATCGACGTATTTTCATCTGTTTGGTCCAATGAAGAACGCAATCCGTAGGACGCACTACGCGGATGATGAAGCAGTTATTGATGCAGCACGACATTGGCTCTGACATCAACCAGTTGAATGGTACCGTGCAGGTATAGAGGCCCTTATTTTAAGGTGGCGTATAGCCGTAGCATTGAATGGAGATTACATTGAAAAATACAGGTATTGGACATTGAAACTGAAACACCTTCGCAAATAGCACTGGATACCCCCAGGGCTGAATAGAACCTTCTGCTAGGTAATTAATCGTATGCATATCAATGAATCACGTGTCAGAGGTCTTGGTAGTCACTCCAGTAGAAAAGTTCGATAGTAAGCTTCAAATTGTCTGTGCAGAGCGCTATAATGGGAGACATATCCGACTTCAAAAGAGAGCAGATTGTTGGGGCGCGTCTAGCAGGTGCATCTGTGTCCAAAACTGCCACACTTTTTGATGTCTCACGTGCTACAGTATCCAGGGTGATGTGTGCATATGAACAGGAAGGACGAACCACGTCCAGGAGGAGCAACTGCAGGGGAAAACGGAAGTTGTCGGAAAGAGACGTCAGGACATTGACCAGGATTGTTGCACGAAAGCGGAAAACCACCGCAGCAGAAATCACCGCAGAAATGAATACACACCTCCAGGAACCTGTGTGCACGAAGACAATCCGTCGTTACCTGCATAAATCCAACATCCATGGCAGGGTTGCTATACCGAAGCCTTTCATCAGTAGTACAAATGCCTCCAAGCGGGTTCAGTGGTGCCGGACGCATAAAACCTGGACGTTGGATGACCTCAAACGCGTCATATTCTCGGACGAGTCCAGCTACACTGCCTTCCAAACAACAGGGAGGGTATTCGTCTGGAGGAGCCCCTCTGATGCCTACAACCCAGACTGCTTGGCACCCACAGTCAAACACGGAGGTGGATCAGTAATGGTTTGGGGTGCAAACTGTGCAGGACCTCTACCGATCCTTCCCAAGACGTGTTACTGCTGTGCTGGCTGCCCACGGTGCCCCAACACCTTATTAAATAAAGATTTTGGATTTCTATCAGGTGTTTCAGTTTCAATGTCCAATACCTGTAGTGTTGTGTAGCTAAAAGATTGGGGAATACCATGGTGTATTTGAATACTGAATAAAACAACCCCCTTTTTCAGAAAAAAAATGTGTTGCATTACTTATTGAACTCCCCTCGTACAAGTCGCCGAACTAGTTCTTCTAAAACACATCACTGGTTTGGACTCAAGTTTTTTTCGATTTGGTCACCAGTCAGAACTGCCTGTCAAAGTCACTAGCGCCCTCAATTACTGGCAGGAAGTATATTGCGAAAAAGCATCGTTTTTTGCAATCTTGTATCAAATGCTATAAAAAAAGCATTCTACAGTAGCTTAGGAGGTCAAACTATAGAAGTAGATGGCAAAATGTTTGTTATTCTTACGTTTTTTTTTATGCTGTCACCTTGATTCTAGGTTGGATATGTCGATGTGTTAGGCGTATGCCCACTGACGAAAGTATTGGGTCAAGGAGACCTTGACTATGTATTGACACAAAATGTAACTTCCTAATTAATCAGGCCTAAATAAATAATGACTAGAAACTGATTCATTTTGATCTGGTGGGCAATTCATGAATAGTCGAAAGTTATAACTATGAATAAACTAAGATCATGTCACTGATCATCACTAAAGTAGTGAATGGAACAATGAATAACAGGAAACGTCTTTTGTGTTGTCTGTTATAATATCCTTTCAAATGTACACGTATTTTAATATCATGTACACAAAAACTTTTTTTCTGATCTGGTTTTCTGTAACTACTGTAATTTAATTCTTGGTTGTTGCATTGACCTGGGTACTAAGGGGAAAAGTCTTCAAGTGATGAAGAAAGTGAATTACAAATTTACATTTTATTTTCATATTAATTTTTTTGAATTGATGGTATTTATTTTTGTTAATAAATTTTGTTTTGTAATCTATGTGGTATGTATCTTCATTACATTTACCCTGTATATAGTGGTATAGCCATGTCTATTCATTTAAAAAAAATCATGTGGATTTAAAGTCTTCTGAACATAAAAAGTATCAGATTTGTGTAAATTTGAGACTATTTTTCCTATAAATATGGCCAAAACAGGGGAGTTGGCCTAAATATATGTTCTTATATATGGAGATAACAGCAACAAAAACTTAAATTGGAGTGATTTCTTATGGAGCGTATGTTAGGAAGAAATTGGCTCTAATCTAATGTATTTCATCTACTTTGTGTTTTACAAGATTCACTCCCAGACATAATGCACATCCTTTTTTAATTTAATTTTTAATACACCATTGCCATTTAAAGAGTACATAAAGCATCTTTCCCATTTGTATTAAAATTTTCCTCAACTTAATACTGATGCAATCATAACTCTTCTTCAAGATGCTAGTCCTTTGTCAAAAGCAACTTGCTCTTATAGAGTTCTTGTGTTGTGAGAATGTGACAATGGGAAATATTCACAAGAAGTTGAAAATAGTCTATAGGCATGATGCAGTCAATCACATTATAGTGGGGTATGCAGGAAGTAGGAACACGCATGCACCACTTTCTGTGCCTTCCTTCACTTTCGACCATAGAATTTCTGAGGCTGGAAAGAGTAAAAAAACGAACAATTTAACCAACAAAAATGCTGTGTTGTGTTTTTCCTGGTTCAATCAGTTCAGTAAAGTAACATTTCATCGATTTCCATGTACCGTTTTATAATCACCGACTCAGTAATAAATTAATGACAAATCTCGGCACTCATCAGTCAGTCTGAGTAATGTCGACTTTTAGTCGCAGCCAACACTAGAAGTGCAGTTAATACGAAAGCGGAAATCCGTCTAGGCATGAAGTAAGCTAATGTTTGTAAACACGCACCCAATCTGTAGTTGTTCGATCACATACAGAATATCTAATGAATTTGAGAATGCCATTATTTGGTTTTCTACTCACAATGGCAGACTACACATCGCACAAACACCTAACACCATGCAACATTTTATTAACTTGTTTTTGGAAGAATGACATGTACCCTGAAAGGTACATATGAAACAGGTAACTATGAAACATTGTCATTCCTGTTAGAAATTGGGAAGCAAGTGTATGCAGAATACTGAAATGGTTGGAATTGAAAAACATTTGCTTCAAATAAGTTCTGAAGATATTAATAGATGCTCACAAAGAAAATCTAAATACTGTGTGCACAAAACATTTGATATAGTGCAAGAATGAAAGACTACTTTTTTTGCAAAAAGTTGTTACAGAAGATACAATATGGTACACCATTTTTAACCTGTGAAAAAGATGCCTGAGAATCATAAAGTATCATGCGAACTCTCCTATTCAAAAATCAATTAAAGAAGCTATTCAATAATCAGTCAGTGGCCTCAGCAGGAAAAGTAATGGCAACACTCCTTTTAAATTCAGGGTGTCTGTTCCTTGCGCACTTCATATGTCATAATCATAATGATACCTCAAGATTGACTGCATTCCCAGAAGATGGAAGTCTTTCTGTTGCCTGAGAAAAAACTGTGCCGCAAAACCTGGCTGGATAACATTGCAACACCCTCTTAAATCCCTCGTTTGGCAACCGATGATTACCATATCTTTGGTAAACTGAACATCTTTCTGTAACTATTCAAAGATGATGACTTTTTCGTGGCACTGCCAAACAGCGGTCCAGAATTTCACCCGGCAGGCATACAGGCTCTAGTTCCATGGCGGCATAAGGCAGTTTGAAAGGGATGGAGATTATGTGGAGAAGTGACATTTCATTCCGAAAGCATATCTCAACATGCTGAATAAATAGTAAAGATGTAGGATAAAAATTGTGTTTTTTTGGGTTTTTTTTTTTAAAAAAAAAAGGCTGTGCATCATCTTGGAGTGACACATATCTTTATTACTTAAGTCCCAAATTAGATTGTTACTTAGGAATGAATTCTTTTTTATTTGTTTTTCATTTGAAATGACCCCCTTTCTTGCCATGATGTTTTTTATTCCTTTTAAATTTTAAACCGTTATTTAGTAATTACTTATTTATCCTAAACTAACTTTATTTTTCAGATGCAATGAAAAAGTGCAACGTGTAGAACAGACTGGCCTAGGGACTATTTTCATGTGTACCTATGGTGGAAGTCGTCATGGCAGTGATGGATGTCGTCGAACGTATTTGTCACAGCGTGACCTTCAAGCTCACATTAATCATAGACATCTTAGAGCTCCTCCACCTCATCATGAAGCACCCTCTCAAACACAAAACACTGTTGCTCTTCATCATGTACAACAAACAGCACAGCCGCAGCCAACTACACCAGTGCAGACTCATCATGTTACTGAATATGAAAATAGAGACCCTAGAGAATTGAGAAATTTGCATGAGCCTCCTCCATTACGAGGTGTGCTTCCTTCCCATCATCAAAATGTTGATTTACATAATCCTCATCATGTTCCACTTGTTCATGCTAACCATCCTCCTCCTCCGATACATCCTCCACCTCATGACAACAGTGGAGTAATACCACCACCACCTCATGATGCTCTGAGAACAAACTATCATTCACGTGATGATTCACATCCACCAGCTCATCTCCCTCCAAGACCCCATTTACCATATTCCCAGTTGCCTCCAGTAACTGCACCCCCACTCTCTCATGGCTATGCATCCCCGATTCCGGTGATGAGTACCAGAACAAATTTAATAACGGTACCGATCCAAGATGATACAAGTCCTGGATATCATTCTCCACACCAAACACAGTATCACCCACCTCAGACCCATCATCAACCTCCTCAACCTTCATCTGTAACATATCCTCAGCAGCATCCACCACCGCCACAACATCCTTATTCACATCCTCCACCTACGCATCCACACTCTCTGCCAGTGTCCTACACGACTCCTGCGTCTCAACCCCCAATTGTGTATTCAAATCCCATTGCTGCTCCTGCATTCTCCCAGCCACCACCAACACATTTTCCTCCACCTATACATCCCCATTCTACACCAGGTGCTGGGACACCTTCATTATACAGCAACCCACCACCTGTGCATCACCCACCACCAACACATCCGCAGTACTCTGGACAAAGATTTACTCCTCCAGCTCAGCCATCACAGTATGATGATTCACATTTAAGCAGTCCCCCATATAATCAAGGTGGGCCTCGTTCTGGATGGAGTAATCAGCAGTCACGTGGTCCTCCACCACCAAGACCTCTTGGGCCAAATTCTAATCCTAATTTAGGACCATTGCAGCCAAGGCCTCCATACTATCATCAATGACATACTAAAAAGTTTACATTTAAGTAAAGATTAGTTTCTTTCATTGGATTCTTTTAATAGATCCCCCTTCTTTGTTTTAGGACACATTCTCACCAAATGTGACGTGCTTTCAAAATTTATTTTATCAACTGCAATCGTCTTCCTGTATCACATACAGTATTTCAACAAATCATTTTATTTTCGTTTAAAATGCATAAATTCAATAATAAGTATAGTGATAATGCCACTTTAAGAATTTCTGTGTTTACACCTGATATTTATTTTGTATTTTTTAGAAATAAACCAAAAAAAATAAAACTTAGAAAATGAAAACTTTTAATTATTGCATTATTCATATACAATTTGTATTTGGTTGTAATTTTTGGAAAGTCCAGTATTTTTTTTTATTAATATTCCAGTATTTTTGTTTATTTTTTTTCTTAATGTTATCCCCTTTTCTACTTACTAAGAGAATAAAATGCTTTTTAAAATTAGTAAATTATTTTTAATTATCTTTAATATTAGATTTGATTGATCATAACAACAGCAGGGGATAATCCGCCAGATAAACTAGAGGGTCAAGCCCCATGTTGTCTCCGAACAGGCCAACGCCAAAACGGGGTTAATGAAAAAATATATAAAGTAAATACCATATATTATAAATAAATGGAATAAAGTCCAAGCCAAAAAGATAAACCGAGTAAAACAAAAAACCCAATTTAAACAAAGCAAGAAGCCGAGTCGAAGTAGTAATTTATGATAAAGATATCCGAGTGAAAATTCATTGATCGAGAAATTAATGGATGTCTAGAGTGATGCGGATACTTCAGCGTTTATTGCCGACGCGTTTCGGTATTACACCATCTTCAACAGGCATTAACAAAAGTAACAAATGTGAAATACAAAATCATCAGTATATATAGGTAAAAACAGTGATAGGACCACCAATCAGGGAAAAGACCACTGATTGGTGGTTTACAATTCTGCAATTGGAGGATGAAGACATTAAAAAAAAAACAAACCTAATGATGAAGTTTGTGTTCAAAGGCCGGACCTAAAAGAGGTATCTATTTCCGGTCTGTCTTATCCGTGAAATCAATTAAGAAATCTATGATAGTATCTCTCTCGAAAGGAACCTGATTGTTTAGTAATTTGTCCTTGTTGAGTCTTAGATGTTTCCTTATCTCAATTTCATCTTGTATGGCAATTCTTTGTGGGTTCTTTCCGATCCATACAGGTGTCATACAATCTTCAATTGGGAACAGCCTGTGTTTGTTAGTGACTCGATGTACAGCTTAGGCTGACGTGTTATCCTTGTTTAACCAGGATCTTCTATGTTCATTGTATCTGATCGTAAATGATCGTTTTGTGCATCCGATATAATAGGCTTCGCAGTCTGGGCAATCAAGCTAATATACCCCACATAGTTTGTAGACATTCTCTTCTTGGATCTTCTTCATAGGGTTAAGGAAGAATTTGCTATTATTCGTAGTTCTATAGGCTATTCCCAGGCCATGCTCCTGAAAAGCGTTGGTGATTTTTGTGATGCTGGGATTTTTGTAAGTGAAAGTAGAAAAATCCCTCTTAGTTTTGATGGCTTCTTTTCTCCGCTGTTTTAAGCTCGTCTTGACACTTTTCAGGATGGAATAAGTTATGTGTTTGGGGAATCCGTTGAGTCTCGCTAATTCAAAGGTAGTGGCAATTTCTTCTTTCCTAGCTTTTTGGGTAATGGGGAAAATGTAACACATAACTTATTCCATCCTGAAAAGTGTCAAGACGAGCTTAAAACAGCGGAGAAAAGAAGCCATCAAAACCAAGAGGGATTTTGCTACTTTCACTTACAATAATCCCAGCATCAGAAAAAACACCAACGTTTTTCAGGAGCATGGCCTGGGATTAGCCTATAGAACTACGAATAATAGCAAATTCTTCCTTAACCCTAAGAAGAAGATCCAAGAAGAGAATGTGTACAAACTATGTGGGATATATAAGCTTGATTGCCCAGACTGCGAAGCCTATTATATCGCATGCACAAAACGATCATTTACTATCAGATACACTGAACATAGAAGATCCTGGTTAAACAAGGATAACACGTCAGCCTATGCTGTACATCTAGTCACTAACAAATTGAAGATTGTGTGACACGTATATGGATCGGAAAGAACCCAAAATAATTGCCATACAAGAGGAAATTGAGATAAGGAAACATCTAAGACTCAACAAGGACAAATTACTAAACAATCAGGTTTCTTTCTAGAGAGATACTATCATAGATTTCTTAATTGATTTCACGGATAAGACAAACCGGAAATATCTACCTCTATTAGGTCCGTGCTTTGATCACAAACTTAGTCTTTAAATTTTTGTTTTTTTATGTCTTTATCCTCCAGTTGCAGAATTGTAAACCACCAATCAGTGGTCTTTTCCCTGATTGCTGGTACTATTACTGTTTTTACCTATATATACTGATCATTTGTATTTCGCATTTGTTACTTTTGTTAATGCCTGTTAAGATGGTGTAATACCGAAACGCGTAGACAATAAACGCTTAAGTATCCGTATCACTTTAGACATCCATTTATTTCTCTATACTAAGTGATACTAGTCCAATGGGAATTTTGGATCTCATCCAACTATTTTACTTCAACAATGTGAAATTACATATGACCATCATGAACATATGGAGATGCCTGCAATTGAAGATAACCCCGAAATACGCCATCTTTAAAACCAAGGATAAATCATCTGCTGCCAAACGGACGAAGAGGTTCGCCGAACAAAAAAAAGTAAAGGAAGAAATCCGAGTCCTACACCACAAGAACGACAGGCTTAATAAGGAGATAATGGAGATTCATCTACAATTATCCCAATTGACCACGCTCACGGTATTCTAAGAAATCCAAGATACTATCAAGGAAGCAACACGACATCGGAAAGAAGAGAAATTCAGAAGAATGACTGACAAGCTTGAGCGCCTTCAAGAACACCACCGTACTTCCAAGGTTTGTCCATTCCATTTTCAAAAGAAGGTTATCAATCTTACCGAGATAACGTTTGATGAAGAAAAAAATAATATGCTTAACAATGGCCTGATTTTTAATATTAAGAAGAATACTAACCAAGAATCGTTAATTAGTACTGCCCTAGACCTAGGACATGCCATCTTCAAAGTCCCCCCAGAGAGCAGACTTAAGGGCAGAATCATGGCCACACACGAATTTATGCGTTCGACCCGTTCCAAATTTAATAGAACAGACATCAATACACTTAAAATCGCCAAATGGATAAGGACTAAGCTTGAAGATAACACTGCCTGTTTGATTAGTGCTGATAAAGGGAAGGCCACAGTTTTAATCTATGAACAAGACTACATTGCGAAAGCAATGGGTTCCGACTGCTTGATAAAGACCCTACGAAAAAATACGCCAACGGTGCCATTAATACCATCAAAACTCTGACCTCTGAATACTATAAATCGATCGCCATAAAAATGAAACCCAAGGATCCTCAACTGCCTAAACTAAGTGCCCTAATTAAGATGCATAAAGAAGGATTCCCAATCGGACCAGTTGTTAACTGCCGTAACCTACCGTTTTTTTGTATTACCAAGCAAATAGCTGAATACCTTAAAGACAAATGTCCACTAGAAAATAACTTTACTGTAAAGAATTCCTTAGATATGATCAATAAGCTAAAATACTTCGTTCTAAATGATCATATGAAGCTAATGTCACTTGATATAGCATACCTGTATACCAATATCTCGTTCAATGAAACCCTTTCAATTATTAAGAAGAAGTTAAAGGAAATGATTTCCAACGAGACTGAAAGACTAGACACACTGAATTTACTAGAATTACTACAACAGCAAAACTATTTTAGCTTTAATGCAGAATATTTTGAAGTCCCTGAAGGCGTAATGATGGGATCTCCTATCAGCGCCATACTTTCTGAGTTCTTTCTCCAGCACATTGAAGACCACCAAATACAAAATTTAATCCAAGCAGGAAAAACAGTTATATACCAGAGATATGTCGATGACACCTTCATCATTTACGACAATAGTGTGTGCACGGACATAGAAATTATGTCCACTTTTAACCAATTCAACAATTCCATCACATACACCATGGAAAAGGAAGACGACTTAGGAAAAATCAATTTCTTGGACCTCTGCATCAGTAAGAATCTCCAAAACGATAAGATTTGATTTTGAAATACATAGAAAAAAATCTACCACAGCAAACATTATCCCCTTCCACACGAATCACCGTATGCCACATAAGACTGCTGCCATCAGACAGAATTTCCATCGGGCTTTGACTTTCCCCATTACCCAAAAAGCTAGGAAAGAAGAAATTGCCACTACCTTTGAATTAGCGAGACTCAACGGATTCCTCAAACACATAACTTATTCCATCCTGAAAAGTTTCAAGACGAGCTTATAACAGCGGAGAAAAGAAGCCATCACAACCAAGAGGGATTTTGCTACTTTCACTTACAATGATCCCAGCATCAGAAAAATCACCAACGTTTTTCAGGAGCATGGCATGGGAATACCCTGTAGAACTACGAATAATAGCAAATTCTTCCTTAACCCTAAGAAGAAGATTCAAGAAGAGAATGTCTACAAACTATGTGGGATATATAAGCATGATTGCCCAGACTGCGAAGCTTATTATATCGGATGCACAAAACGATCATTTAATATCAGATACAATGAACATAGAAGATCCTGGTTAAACGAGGATAACACGTCAACCTATGCTGTACATCTAGTCACTAACAAACACAGGCTGCTCCCAATTGAAGATTGTATGACACCTATATGGATTGGAAAGAACCCACAAAGAATTGCCATACAAGAGGAAATTGAGATAAGGAAACATTTAAAACTCAACAAGGACAAATTACTAAACAATCAGGTTTCTTTCGAGAGAGATACTATCATAGATATCTTAATTGATTTCACGGATAAGACAGACCGGAAATAGTTACCTCTATTATGTCCGCCCTTTGATCACAAACTTCGTCTTTAAGGTTTTTTTTTTTTTGTCTTTATCCTCCAATTGCAGAATTGTAAATCACCAATCAGTAGTCTTTTTCCCTGATTGGTGGTCCTATCACTGTTTTTACCTGTATATACTGATGACTTTGTATTTCTCTTTGGTTACTTTTGTTAATGCCTGTTGAAGATGGTGTAATACCGAAACGCGTCGGCAATAAACGCTTAAGTATCCGTATCACTCTAGACATCCATTTATTTCGCTATACTAAGTGATACTAGTCCAATGGAAATTTTGGATTATTGATCGAATTACAAATACTAGAAAACTTAGTGTCAGGATTCAATCCCCCAGCATTAGTCCGAAAATTAGCACAAGACAGAGTGAGGCCAATGCGATTTGCTACTCGAGAACAATGAAATCAATACGCATCGGATTTTTTCCACACTTCTTTTCAGAACTGGAACGATTGTAATATCCAAAGTAATATTGTATCCAAAGAATAAAAAGGCGCCTAAAAGGCCAGTGGGCCTGTCCAGGGGCATCCATGAAACAGTTATAAAATTATCTAAAATTTTATAAATTTGTATGGCATTAAACGGCAACGACAATATCAACAACATTAATAATTGTGATGATAATTTTTTATGACTAAAATATTTACAGTATAACCAATAATAATATTAGTAGTAATTATAATAATAATAGAAACTGTATAATAAACAGAGGACTGTGTAAATCGGTTTTAATTAAAAGTAAACGGAGGTTAAATCAGAAGTAATTAGGCCCGAGCGAATGTTCTTAAAGAGAAGACGTTTAAAAAATTGAAGAGAAGGTGCCTCTGGAAGTTCCACAGTTAATTTTGACAAACAGATAGCGCTGGAAATCGAAATTGATCTCCTTAAGTAATCCACTCAATAAAATGGGATTACTATTTTTTTCTCTCTTGTGAGATAGTGATGATATGGACTGATTAACATAGGGGGGTTTCTAATATTATATATGTTATGTGTGATTTTGTATATAAATTGAGCTAGTTGAATAAAATAAATATCATCAAGTTTTAATAAGTTGAAGTTTTTAAATTCTGAACTAACGGAAGAGAAAGCGGGCCTATTTAACAATATTCGTAAAAAACGTTTTTGAAGTTTAATTATAAGATTTTTATATTTCTGTGCGTTCGATCCCCATAAACATATTCCAAAGCATAAATTTGTATGTATTCTCGATATTTCCCATTAAACAGTTAAAGTAAAATAAAAATTAAAACACTTTATACATACTGTGGAAAAGAACAGAGGATGTCAGTCCACTTGTCCACAAGAAAAAATTATTCTTCATATATGTATACATTTCAGTGACCAAGTGAGCTTCAGTATGATAAAATATCCAACGTTTACAAGGGTATATATGGTGAAAATTAATTCCACTGCCAAACTTGGAGAGGTAGTAGGGATAGTCAAAGCCAACAACTGTTCTTTATAACAGTTTTGCGAGAATAATTTATTTACCAACGCAGAACAGTTACAGCAGAACTCCAAGACTTGTGAGAACAGGACGTGATGTTCGAGTGGAAATTCGCAGTGAAGAGAGTCGGATTGTAGATTGACGAATAGAGAGCCCAAGCAACAGGATCTAAAAGGTCCAGTATTTGGGAAGGCGGCCTTGCTTATGTCATCGTAACAGACAACAAAGATGTGACTGGTCTTCGAAACCTGATTGGACCATTAACGAGTGAGTGATTCAGAATACCAGAGACCAGAGTATTTTCTTGATTTTCCATCTTGAGCAGCATGTTCATCGGAAGTGTCCGGACATATGTACCAATGTGGGACATCCCTAGATCATCGTGGATAGAGTGGTTGTTGATAACTCTTCTGTCAAGTTGTTCAGTAGATCTGAAAGGAACATTTTTGAAGGTCTGAAGGTCCTCCCATCTTGATCTGCAAATAGTAGCCCAAGCAGGCATACGTATTACTACCTTGTACAACTATAGTTTGTTATCAACTCTAAAGGTGTGTTCCCATAGCTCGCTTGAGCTTTAAAGCGAAGCTTCAGCTTTGAAGCAAATTCTACTCGCTAGAAAAATACAGCTTGAAAATCCAAGCTATCGTTGAAGGTATCCCATAGCTCGCTAGATATTAATGTGTCTCTCGAAAAATTACATGCGGGAATTCCAAAAAACATGGCGCCTCTCAATGCATGAAAACGTTTGTTGTTAATTTTCCAGAGAACGAGTTTAAATTTTAAGAAGCTATTGATAGTTAATCTTTATAAAAGCGATACCATATTTCCAATTTAGCAATACATAGTATTTATTTTTATTTTTGCTGATGCTACAATAAATAGAATAAAATAAAACAAAACAAAACCAATTAAAATTAAATAAACAGAGCTATTCATTAATTAATTAAATAAACCTAAGTATTACATAAAGTATTACATAAAGTAATACACAAATTGATAAAATAAAACGAGTAAAATAACAATTAAATAAATTTAATAAATTCAATATAATTCATGGAAAAAAACTGTAAATGTTTATTATAAAAAATGAATAAAATAAAATAAATTAAAATAAATTGAAAATAAAAAGAAATATGAAATAACAATTTAAAAGTTATATAAAAATAAACTCAATCAAATGTAATAAAATAAACTAACAAATAATATATAAATTTAAATAAATAAATAAAATAAAAGAAATAATAATAAATTTATTTATAAAAAAATTTAAACCATAATATAATACTCAAAGAAGAAATAATAATAAACTGAAGATATTCTTCAAACAAATCATAAATACAAAGGAGAAAAGGGAAACAAATACATATCGTGGAATTTTTACTTCCCTTTTCTCCTTTGTATTCACACAATAGTGACCCCATGTACGCACCCTTTGCAATCACAAGGGAAAGGTATATAGTGCGCATGCGTCTCAGTCATTTCCAAGCTGCTTGTAGCTTTAAAATCAAACTGACCTAGATATCCGCTTGAAGCGAAAATGAGCTTGAAAATCCAAGCGCTTCATGCAACTAGCGCATATCAGCTTGGTGTTTAGGATATCTTGAGCTTGAAAAATCACAAGCAAACCGCTCAAAGCTTCAAGCTTCACGCTCCAAGCGAGCTATGGGAACCCACCTTAAGAGCGCTATTTTGCTCCAGGAGCATGATCAAGCTGAACTTCGCTTTCTTTGCCTTGTTAACCACATGTTGAACTTGGTCGTTCCAGTTGAGCTAGGAGTTAATCATAACACTGATGTACTTATAATTTTTTACCCATTCAAGCTTCCTGCTATATACACTGCTTTGCAGTGAAATTGCCCCACCAACAAGATGTTATCCATATTTAGTGGGGGGGGGGGGGTCGCCTACCTCCGACTAGTAAACGATTATATGCATTATTGATCTAAGGAGTTTAAATGATTAATTTAAATTTAAATGAGTTCAGTCTCCTTTTAATGGGGAAAATCGTAAAATTAATAAAACACAAAAATTATTAATAAATAAAGTCACCAACCTTGAAAAACGATGAAGGAACTTGTGAGATGGAAGAAAACTCAAAGGATGTAGTCTATTGCAGATGTTGTTGTTGTAGAAATAAACCCAGTCTATTGAGGATGTAGATGAAGTCTTGTGAAGATAATGTTGACAGGGGAAAACGATAATCTTGAAGGAAGTGTTGGTTTTGAAATACAGATATTGTTGAAATATTTGGATCACCCTCTTCAAAATTTCATCTGTATTTCAAAACCAATACTTCCTTCAAGATTACCGTTTTCTTGTATCAACATTATCTTCACAAGACTTCATCTACATCCTCAATAGACTGGGTTTATTTCTACTATCAACAACATCTGCAATAGACTACACCCTTTGAGTTTTCTTCCATCTCACAAGTTCCTTCATCGTTTTTCAAGATTGGTGACTATTTATTATTAATTTTTTTGTTTTTATTAATTTTACGATTTTCCCCATTAAAAGGAGACTGAACTCATTTAAATTTAGATTAGATGCATGCTCACGGGACATGACCGTTTGGGTTGATACAGGGTTGTTAAAAAAAGAAGAGTTTATTCATATTGAAATGGAACCAAAAAGGTCGGAGCTGAAAGCTATCTTTCATATACATAATGCGAGAAGAACGGAGGCAACAATCGACACGAGCAACAATAGAAAAGCATGCAACAAAATTCAAAGATATAAATGTATACATCCAACACGCCTCCTTACATTTATATTCATTACAAAATACTTGCTATCTTAAAATATCAAATTACAATCAGTATCAATATTCAATTACTTGTTTTTTTTTAAACTTAACATATCTCTAAATTTAGCAAATTTAACTTTTCCTAAGGCTTTAGTAAAAATATCAGCGACATTATCATCTGAATCTACCTTAATAATTTCAATAACTCCATTAACATAATTCTCATGTACAAAATGATAATGAACTTCAATATGTTTTGAATTCTTTGTAAAATTACCACATTTAACTATGTCTATAACTCCTGAATTATCTTCATAAATCTTAACAGATCTTTTAATCTTTACAAAAACATCATTAACAATATTTCGTATGAAATTTATCTCTGTTACAGCTTCTGATAAGGCAATATACTCAGCAAATGTTGAGGATTAAGTTACACTGTTTTGTTTCTTTGATTTCCAGTAAATAATATTTCCAAACAATCTTATAACAAATCCTGTAGTTGATTTTCTATCTACAATATCGCTGGCCCAGTCAGCATCTACAAAACAATCTATAACGTCAACTTTATAATTCTGATAATATGTTAACTTAATCTCTTTAGTTAAATACAAATACTTTAGAATTCTTAATGCATATTTGAAATGCGTCTCATTATAACAGTTTTGCAATCTGCTTAAGTAATTAACACTAAAAGAAATATCAGGCCTAGTTCCAGAACTTACGTACAATAGGGCTCCAATTAAGTTTCTATATTTAATATCCCTATTTACATCAGATTGTTCAGGTTTTAAATTAATCTCCATAGGTGTCTTATAAAGTTTTGCATTCTCAATCCTATATTTTTTGGCTAGTGATTCTATATAAGTTTTCTGGCTTAATGTCATAGTATTACACTTTTCATAGTCATATTCAATGTCAATTCCAATGTAATTTTTAACTCTTCCCATATCTTTCATTCTAAACTTATTGCATAGTCTTTGTTTAATTAGAGTTATTATTTGTCTCTCTTTGCAACAAATTAGTAAATCGTCAACAAATACTAATATGTATATGGGTAAGTTATTTTCTACTTTAACATAGAGACAATGATCATATTTACATCTACGAAAACCTAGTTTAGTTACAAAATTGTTAAAACATTCATACCAACAACGAGGACTTTCCTGTAAACCATATAATGCCTTGTTTAATTTATAAACTCTGTCACTTCCATCTTCATAGCCAAGTGGCTGTTTTACATAAACTTCAGATAACACTTTACCATTCAAGAATGCTGTTTCGACATCCATTTGATCAATATGTATATTATTCTGACAATAATATGATAACAATAATTTCAACGTTTGCATTTTTGCAACAGGCGAATAAGTATTTTCAATAATTTCTGTTTGTTGAAAACCTCTAACCACCAACCTTGCCTTGTATTCATCTTCTGACTTCTTCTTATATACTACTTTTCAAATAAGCAGCAGTTTTTATCACTTCTGGCCAAAATCGTCTATCAACTTTTGTTTCTGCCAGTAAACATCTTGCCATATCCAAAATTGATCTATTATATCTCTCTGCAGTGCCATTTAATTCATGTACATATGCTGGACAAGGTTTCACCATAATTCCCTTTTCTCTGGCTAATTTATAAATATGCTTATTTAAGTATTCTTTTCCATTATCACATCTAAGTTCTTTTATCATCTTTCCTGTTAAATTCTGTATTTCATTTATATATTCCTCAAAACATTCCACAACTTGATCTTTTGACTGAATACAGTAAACTTTTGCTAATTTGCTACAATCATCAATGAAACTTAAGAAATACTTTTCACCATTAAATCCGGTAGTTCTATGTGGCCCATTCAAGTCTGTATGCACAATTTCTAAAATATCTTCAGCTCTTCTTCTATTGTTATGAAAGGGTAAATTATGCATTTTATTCTCAATGCAGATAGCACACTTCATATATTCTGACTCTATTTCTTTAGGAATCCCTTCAAGTAACTCATTCTTACATAGTATATTTAGATAATTAAAATTTACATGTCCAAGTTTACGATGCCATTTCTCCTTTAACGTTAATGTGTTTCCAGCATTAGTTGTATTTGAATATATCATATCAGTCAAAGTAAAACTTTTCCTTACATATAGTCTATTCTCTTTCTTAGCTACTGCTATTAGTCTGCCATTCTGGTTATAAATTTTTGATAGATGTCCTTTCGAGATTATCTTATGATTGTCAGTAATCCTGGAATAACTTAGTAAATTTGCTTTCATTTCTTTCACATAAAATACATTTTTCAAAGTTACTTTCGATCTTTTACCATGAACTTCAAAGAAAATTGTAATGTTGCCTACTTTTGTAGCCTGTAAAACTCTTCCATCACCAACTTTGACTTTTGTAGGTTCTTTTAATGTAATAGAAGCATCAAAGTATTCATCACTGTTTATAATATGGTCTGTACATCCGCTATCAAGTAGCCAATCTATTTGACCATTGTTTGAAGCATGACTCTCATTCATGGTTGATATATTATTCAACATTGTAGTATGAAAACTGTTTGCTCGCTGTTCATCAGTTGGTTGGCTTCGATTATTTCCTCTGTATCCACGAAAATTTCCTCGTCTGCCAAAATAATTACCACGACTATTTATTCGGCTAATATTTCCATGACCACGATAACCATGACTTCCACTTGCCAGTCGACAATTTTTCATTAAATGTCCAGGCTTTCCACAATTAAAACAGATTTTATTACTGTAATATGATGTACTGGCTTCAACCTTAAAAGTGTTAGACTTAGATTCATCAGTTTCCTTTACGGGTTTTTCATCCAAGGATTTCATTTTAATTTTACTTTTCAAATAATCCACAGTTCTATCCTTTTCCGGTAACACGTCAATTAAATCTCCTATGTGGCTGTAGGTTTGTGGCAAAGCTTTCAACATATAATTTAATTTTTCCTGTTCACCTACGATAGCTCCAGCTTGTTTCAGCTCATTTACTGCTTTTTCAAAATCATCAAAGAATAAATTTATATCAGAATAGTTTTTCAACTTTATGCTATCGAGGTTATTTCTACATACAATTTGCAGTGCGGTGGACTTTTTTAAATACATTTCATCAAACTTACACATGATCTTAAAGGCTGAGTCGAGGTCGCTTACATACTCCAATTGCTTGTTCGTAATGGCGCTATAAATGTAATTAGTGGCCTTGACATCCATCTCTTCCCATTCGGCAATTTTATCATCAGGACATTTTTCTCTGTCAACCACACATTTACACTTTTTATATTGCAAAAATTTCAAAATTCGTACCTTCCAGTTGCAATAGTCCACTCTGTCGAATATTGGCATTGTAATGTCTTCATTTTTCACGTACGCCATCTTATATGCTTTTGTTGTTCAATTTATCTTTGCATAACCTGCCTTTCACTACTAATCATACATTCAGAAACTACAGTTTATATTTATAACCAACTTCATAACATTTACTTACAACCACGAAACTCTGCTACCATGTTAAAAAAACAAGAGTTTATTCATATTGAAATGGAACCAAAAAGGTCGGAGCTGAAAGCTATCTTTCATATACATAATGCGAGAAGAACCGAGGCAACAATCGACACGAGCAACAATAGAAAAGCATGCAACAAAATTCAAAGATATAAAAGTATACATCCAACAAGGGTGTCTGAGGGCCTGTATAGGCTCGTCAGTTGACACCTGTGCGATACGTTTCATCCAGTAAGGAGGAAGTAACTGCATCATGAATGTAGAGTACTGTAATTCGAACAACGGTTTCAATATCGCGACGACGACAACCATCCATTCACGCAATTAACGGACTTTGAACGAGGTCGGATTATTGGCCTCTCCGAGGCTGATAGTCATCCAGATGGATTGCTGTCCATGTGTCGCGGGACGCACGGACAGTAGGCCGATGTTGGAGGCAATGGCGAGAGGATGGCGCACACGCCAGAAGACCAGGCTCTGGGGCCCGGAGAAGCACGTCAGCTCGTACCGATAGGCGGATACTGCGAACAGCGCTAGCAAACAGAACCATCACCCTGCGGCAACTGTGCGACAACATCGCAATTACCAATACTGCTCCAGTGTCAATAGCAGCACTAGCACCGCCCTTATATGCGTGACAATGTCTGCCAGGCGTCCATTGCTGTGTCTACCTTTGAAATGGTGATGTGCGATACCAATGAAGCATCGAAACTTCCGGTATCGAGTACTTGAATAAAATACTCGATACCAACATCGAGTTCTCAATGAGAAAATATCGATAGTATCGAGTAAAAATGAGTATTTATTTATAGGTAAAATGCATTTCTGAGAGGACATCGAACCTATACTGGAGCACGTGGAGGCTAACATCACTCATTAAAATTAGACGTCATTACTATTATTAGGAGGCTATCATCACGTGTCCGAGTCATTAGCTTTTTTTTTTTATTTCCCGTAGAGCGAGGCGTGAGCTCGACAGCTCGACCTCGTTAGGAGAGATAAAAACAAACGCTTCGAAACATACTTCCTTAATCAGTAGGCAGCCACTGGAATAAAAGCGTTAAAATATTCAACAGATTCTGAATTAACGCTGAAAATCGAACATCTTCATTAGGTGACTCATAGGTTTTTTCAGTATCGAGTATCGATGTGCAAACTATCGATACTTGAGCCATATTTCAATGTACGATACTTGAGTACTCGATACCGGTAAGTATCGATACTTTTTGGTATTGGTATCGGTATCGGCACAACACTACTTTGAAACCTGAGCGACGAATCCCGCTTTTGTTTGGACACCGATGACAGATGCGGACCGGTGTGGCGCAGACCATTGGAATGTGCCAAAGAACAATGCATCCAGTATCGCTCTCGTGGACCAACACCCGGGATCATGATCTGATGTGCCATCAGCTATGACACCAAAATGCCTTTAGTCACCATTCAAGTCACCCTGTCAGCAGCACGGTACATCACAAAGATTCCGCAGCCCGTATTACTGCCCTTTCTGCACACCATACCCGGCCTAGTCTTTCAGCAGGATAACGCCAGACCGCATACGGCAACATGAGCATGGCATGTCTGCATGGTGTCAATGGCCCGGAAGTCCCCAGAGCTATTGCCAATTGACATATCCTACGTGTGGCATATCATTTACGATCACCCCGCAATTTCCATGAACTGACAGTAGGTTCACCAGGCCTGGGCAGACATACCCCAAGATGACATTTGCCACCTGTATGATCACCTACACCTGCAGCTGGAATAATGCATCACCGCAGGAGGTGGTGCCACAACATACTGATGCCGCTTTCCGTTGGGAGACCCTGTACAAATGAGTGCATGTCTGGGCTCCATAATGTTATAAAGGAGTGTTCAGATGTATTTCTTGCTGTATACCTATTTTTGGGTCATTCGGATAATTCCTTGTGGGTGGGGCAATTTCATTGCAAAGCAGTTTAGGAAAAGTGGGTTTGGAGGATATTTTCATTTGCGAGTGATAAACATGACTTTACTCTTTTTGGCATTCAGCTGTAAACGCACATAAGGCGCATTAAATGCTACGAAATGAACTATCATGTGAGTGAGTCATGTGATTAGTATGAATCGTGCAGTGCGATTCGTGGAGTTTAGGCAGCCCCAAGAAGAGCCGCGTTTAACGATAAACCCGCGGTTTTTTGCAAATGGCGAACCGTGATATAAACGTTTTGATAATGTCGTTTTAATATCATGCAAACAAATGTAAATAAGCATATTGTAAATGCTGTGAACGAAAATAGCAGTGACGATGAGTTGCTTGAATCTGTTATGGCGAAAATCGAATAACCTGAATTAAGCTTCTGTGCTTTTGCTCTATCTAAATTTACTGTTTCAATTTTGATAGTTGTGTTTCGGTTTCCTCATTTCTCTGCCATCTTGAATACACTGAGCAACTCCGGCCTCTGGCTAGTGCGTTTCGTACGCACATGAAATGCACCAAACGCACGATAACTAAACGCACTGGCAATGAAGAACAACGTGCATGAAACGCGTGGGGCGATGCAGAAGAGCCAGTGCGGGCACAGAGTTAATATTGTGCAGTTCGTGTGTGATAGAGAATGCGCCTGTAGTAAACCAGCTCTCGCAGTGATGTGAAGCTTTCTGCAGTCGACTGATGTCGTGGGTGGGGTTACATGCCCAAGTCATGATAGCTCCATCGTCCGCAAACAAGTAGAGATTGCATTTTGCAAAATTGGGAAAGCCATGAATAAAGAAGTTGAACAAGGCTGGGCCCAAGTCAGAGCCGTGGGGACACCAGCTTATATATCACAGGGGTCAGACCAGGCATCGTCAACCTTGACACAAAAGGTCCTATTTGTCAGGAAGTAGCGAACCAAAGCAATTAGTTCATGGAACCCACAAAAAACCATTTTGAAAATGAGACCATCATGCCAGACTTGATCAAATGCCTTTTGAACGTCAAAGAATACAAGACCACTAAACATGGAAAGATTGAGAGGACCACTCACAATTCAGATCAGCAACTAGCCTGCATACCTATAACTGGCAAGAGTGACCTGAACGAAAACCAAATTTCTCCAAATTAAGAATAAGGTTGTTTACCAAGCAGAAGTCATTGAACCTCTTAAGAATATTGCGCTCAAATACCTTGGAAAGCATGGGCAGCAAGGTAATGGTCCTATAACTGTCAGGAAGAGCAGGCTCAAGTCCAGGTTTGGGAATGGTGAGGATGATTGAGTCCTCCAAGCACTTGGGAAATGTCCGATATGCTGGTACTCATTCATGAACTTGGTGATACAGCAAATGACCTAGGGGGTAGTTCTTGAGGATACCGTTGGTGATGGTGTCAATACCAGCTGCCTTCCTACTTTTCAGGTGCTTGATGATGCTCACAATCTCATGATGCCAATGATATTTGGAGAGGTAAAATCTCGTTGAGTAAGGCCAAACTTATCACACTTAATCTTAACTTTGTGGGTTATATTAACCAGACAGTCCTTCTTTGTCGTAGTAAATTGAGTTTTCAATGAATCAGCAATAAGTTGGGTTTTGTCCTGGTCGCTGCTAGCAAAATCGCCATCTTCTGTAAGCGGAGGTGGGAGATCAATTATTGTTCTTAAGGGCCCTGACTTTGATCCAAAGAGACTTGTCCCTGGACAAAATGAGAGTTCACGGTTAGGAGATTTGCACAGCCAATGGAATAATTTTCGCGTTTAATATTTAATTATTCTGGTGGTAAAATCATTTTTTAGGTTTAATATTAAGCTTAATCTGAGAATTTATTTATTTAATGTTAGTCATTCCAGACAGACAGAATCTTGATTTTGTCATTTCGCCTTTGATTCCGTAATTCCTTGATTTGCTCACTGACCTTGTGGGAAAGTCTGTTGCACTTGGTCTTGAAATGCTGAAACCTTCTATGTTGCCAGAATCTTTTGAAGTTACTTTTTTCATAGATGAGATGCCTGATGAAGGGAAGAAGTTCCATTTGGTCTGGCTGCTTGCACTCAACAGGAGAAGCAGTGGCATTACTAGCCATAACAATGGAGTGAGTGACGTTCTTGACATTCTCGTCAATATGACTGCGCTGGCAGGGTCCCAATAAAGAATGCTACGGTTGTTGAGAAATTCTCTAAAAAACTTCCAGTCCTGCTTGTAATGGTCTTATCCTCAGATTGATATTAATCCCCTGAAAATTAAGTGCAAGAGTAAGGTGATCAGAAGATTAGGCATTTACTGTAAAGATATTATAGGGTTTGAAAAACTTCTTGTGGATAGCGATGTCAAGCACATCAATAATGGGTGAGTGATCACAATATTGTTTTCAAGGAGGCCGATGACAGAAGTGTCAACCTGATCTAACATGTACAGTCGGGTGCATAAAGGTTTTTACCTAAGTTAATATTGTTCGGTTTCCTTACAATACTTTAATCCAGGTATCTAGTCGAGCACGCTTATTATGGAACAATTCCATTAAGTTTTTACTTCGCATCGAGGGAAGGCAAAATTTACGTCACGTGCTCAACTATGTTGACAAAAAGATTATTTTGGCTGTTCTGATGAGAATTTTTGTTTTAATAATAATAAACTAATCTATTTGGTTTAATAATGTAACATAAATGGTGCACAATATCGATATAATTATATGCGTGATCAAAAGATAAGCTGATGCAGCTCTAATTATGATGTGATACGGAGGTGATTTACAGGTGTAAGTGGAAGCTATCTTTTGACTGCTCGAAAGGTTACAAGTTTCATTTTTTGTGTGTATATAAAATAACCAATGACAATTATTATTTTTATTTTATTAGAATTCATTGTAATCCAATATGTCCATCCAGAGCCTGTATGGCCTGAGGCCGACGAGTTGGGTCTCTGGATGGACCTGGATTAATGACTGCTGTATGACGGTCACAGCAGCTGGGGGGGGGGGGGGGTGAAGATCCTAAGTCACTGATGGGTCGCCCATCCAGTGGCTAGCCGAGCCTGATGTTGCTTAACTTCACTGAAGTTGTGTTTCAGTGAAAGCCCACCAGGCCATATAACTAGATGGAGAACAACCCATCTTATTATTAATCCCCAGCTCTTTAATTAAAAAATAACAAAATAAAAAATTGTCATCCAACAAATAGAATAATCATTATGCACAAACAAATAGAATAATCACAGCTTAAATATCTCATTATGCACAAAGAATAAGAAACTAGTTAATTAAATATATTAAATCAAAATAGCTTTAAACTAAATTTCTCTGAAAGTGTTAAACTGATACATATAGTGTCAGCGGATAAAATGACCAGTTTTTAAACTCTTTCTAACGATATAACATTTAACATAACATTTTCAGAGTTTTCCAATAGTCACAAGGAAACTTCATAAAATGATCAAGGCAGGATTTTCTTTCCAGCAAATCTTCAGATTATTTAATTCAAAACAATGAATGAATATTGTCTCATTACAACAATCCCTGGCTTCTGATGGATTGTCGTAACTTTCTTTGTTGGCTTCAGATGCCCATGTGCAGAAGTGCCAGTTTTGCCTTTACAAAAAATGCTTTGCGTTTTAAAATATAGAATTAAATATTTTAATGATTTAAATAAAAGAGGATTTTTGTAAAAGTAACCGTGATATGAATTAGTGTATATTTTATTAAAAACTAAAATATAGAATAAAGCATGACATGACAATTACCATAAAAAGTTTTTTAAACCCTCAAACACACCAAATTGCACACTTGGATGAAAAATTTTTAATCTGTTTATGGTGTTCTTTACATACACTGTTTAAAAGTTAAACGAAATCAAAAACGCGATAATGAACAAAAAAGAAAAAGTCTATCTATATCGGATTCGAACTCTGCCATTCGAGGCACTAGGCAGAGACTGTAACGATGCTGCTGTCAGCCGCTATTGCCTATTATTGTCAGGAGGGAGCACGCGACGAGCACATCCCAAGGATATACCTGCTACCGTATTTTCATTCAGAAGGGACCTGTCCATTGTAATCTGCCTTGACCCTCAGTTCAAGTACCTGATTTTGCAACCGATCAACATCCAGAAAGCTCAGCCCGTATGGAGCAGGGTATAAACCTTTTTGCATCCGACTGTACCTGTAAAGCACCAAGCCACTTTGGTTAGAGCGTCTGGAATTCCAGTGTGAATGTTTGGCATTTAAGTCTCTCGCCATACCAATTGGAGTGAGCCCAGACAACAGTTCATCCAGATCGCGAGGGTCAAGCTTGTGTCTGGGTGGGTTGTACAGGGAAGTAAACTTTATCTTAACAATGTCAACACTCTTGATGATAATACGCTGCTGGCCAAAATGTTTTGTACCATTTGAAACTAGGTAAATCTATAAGGTACACACCTGAAACTATATGTGTATATTCACTGTTTTAAAAGGTGTTGTTTCTGATAGAAATTACGAAATCAAATGAGGAATTGCTTTGTTAAACGTTTATTTCTTGAAATGGTGGTGGACAAAACTTTTTGTACCACTTTGAATTTCTACAAAACAAATGAAATAAAGCACATACAGCAGAATAAAATCACTGGATTTGACCACCTTTCTTCTCGATTACGTTGAGAAGTCGTCCAGGAATCGACTTGAATAAATCTTTAATGATTGTTTTGGGAAAACGCCTGTTAGTGTCCATGATGGCATTAATCAACTCGTCACGATTGTCATATTGTTTTTCTTGATAAATAGCAAGTTCCAGCAGATGCCAGACGTTTTCAATAATGTTCAAATCAGGGCTTCTGGCGCGCCACTCTAAAACGTGGATGTTATTACGTTCAAAATAATTCTTCACAATATTGGCGGTATGGATTGTGGCGTTGTCTTGTTGCCAAACCCACTGTTTTCGAGGAAATTCTTTCTTGATCCACGGGTAAAAGACTGTTTCAAGATCATTGGGATAATCCTCTTTCTTATACTTTCCATTAACAACTTGTATCTTAACATTTCCATGAGATGTTTTGGCTCCAAGGACCATGACGCCTCCTCCACCCATTTGGCGCTTCTTACGTGATGGACCCACCACTTCACCATTCACCCTTTCCATGTGGGAGCTCAAATTGTGAGGGCCATCCAGACAAAATCGTTTTTCATCTGAAAATATGACCAGGGAAAAATCTGTATGGGCGGCCACGTGATGCCTGGCAAAGTTAAGTCTCTCCTGCTTATGTTTTGCAGTCAGTGGCATTTGTTTTTCAATGTGCTGATATGTAAATCCGTTCTCTACTAAGAATCTTCGTATTGTCCTTCTTGATGCATTTACGCCAGTTATTTTCTTCAAAATTCGACTGTTAACTACCTCACCACGGGCGATGTTTGCTTTGGCAGTTCGTTTTACTCGATTTTTATCACGATTACTAAGGACAGCTGGTCTCCCAAACTTTCTGCCTGTCTTCTGATTCCGATTTTTGATGATATTTATCGCATTTGTTTTGTGCAAACCAGTTAACGTTACAACTTTGCGCAAACTTTTGTGTTCCTTATACAACCTTCGAATTTCTTCGCTGTTTTCCTCTGAATACATGTCTAATCTATTCGTTAGCTTGAAATCAATATTAGCCTGTATAATATTGTATATACACTAAATATGACCATTTCTACCTGATGAATTTTCCGAAACACCCAGTGGTACACAAACTTTTGACCATACGATTCCTAAGGATTCAACCATGTACTATTAGGGGAGGTTGGGAAGCGCTACTTCCTTATATATTCGTATCCTAATTTGCCTAGATTTGTAAACAAATGACATATTTGTCCAATTTGATTATACATACCTTGTAGGTCGTTAATGTGGAGACCTTTTTCTTCTGGCTTCTATTTCCCTGACACTGCAGCTGCATAGGATTTGTCTGCGGTTACCTTGGAACTATGCATCTTTTTAACCTGGGGATATTTTGGACATTTTGTATAGCTTGAAATGTGCTGTCTTCCGCATCTTATGCACTTCGGGGGGTCTTGTCCTTTAATCTTGGGGTAGTCTCTTGACTAGTGGGCCTCTGCGCATTTGTTGCAACGAGGGCCTTCTGTGCAGCCCATGGATACGTGTCCGAAGCGCAGGCAGTTGTAACACTGTAGTGGCTTCTTGTTCCCTCGGAAGACTTCTACTAGAACAGCTAGTGGACCGATACGAGTGACAGTCTTCGTTGAAAGGACAATCGACAATCGAACAGTGAAGTGTACATTTGTTAGGATGGGACGAAAGCAGCGCTTTCACAAAGCTCATCCAACCAGAATAAACTCCAAATGAAATACACTGAGGTAGTCAAGAAGCCTAACCAACCCAAGCGGTCTTCCATATTATACAAAAAAGAAAATAAGATTGACGATTGTCAGAAACAAAAAAAACAAGCGAAATAAAAAAAATACAAGGAGAAAGAAGATTATCACATCTTCCAGTAGTCTGGGAAAAAGACGTTGCTAATATCTTCAAAATTGATGTCAAGAACGTGCCTCGGTTTACGATACTTCGTATGCCAGTTCATATTCATTGAGTTCTTCAGTATCCCTTTCACAAGCTTATTGTCGTGAGTCTTCATCTTTTGTACCATAATCAAAAGGAGATCCTGTATAAACTTTCCGATATGGGCCATGTTTAAATCCAAGTGGATGGATTGGTTATTCACCGTCCTTCTGTCCAGCTGGGCAGTGGTCCTCAGGGTAACATTCTGGAATGACTGTAGTTCACTCCATCTGGTCCGGATAATCGATTTGTACAGAAGTAGCTTGTTGTCAATGCTGAAGGCGCTGTTGCGACCCATGAGAGCTATGATACTGTACTTAGCCCTCTTCGCTTTGTTCAGAGCATAGGACATATGCTGGTTCCATGAGAGTCTTGAGTCAATGATAACTCCCAGATACTTGTAGTTGTCCACCCAGTCCAGTTTCTTATTGAACAGAACAAGAGAATCTGGGGGATACTTGAGCTTCCTATTGAGGTACAAAGCCTTGCACTTTCCGACTTTAAGGTTCAACTTCCAGCAGTTAAACCAGTCTTCGAACTGCTTCAAGGCGCACTGCAGCCGAGTGATAACGTGAGCCGGCTGGTGTGCCCATGTCATAATGGACATTGAAAGGAGTACTTAAGGACGACTTTATATATAAAGATTTTTCTATCGAAAAATGGAAGGAAAAATTCTGCGACCTGGGATCGAACCAGGAACCTCGGCTGTCATGGCCGACGCCTCTACCAGTTGGGCTATCGCAGACACCCGGCCAGCCATGCTGACTGAAGGTGTCTTAAAGACAACCAAGTTGTCATGGTTGAAAGCCCAATGGGAGGCAGGCACCTGGCTCACAAATCGAGAATCTCTCCTATCCAACCATCAGAAAGTTTGTGGAACTCACAGATAAATGAAATAATAAATGATATTATAACTGGAGATAAGCCTACAAAGCATCAGGTAAAGATTTTTCTATCGAAAAATGGAAGGAAAAATTCTGCGACCTGGGATCGAACCAGGAACCTCGGCTGTCATGGCCGACGCCTCTACCTTTTCATTTATCTGTGAGTTCCACAAACTTTCTGATGGTTGGATAGGAGAGATTCTCGATCTGTGAGCCAGGTGCCTGCCTCCCATTGGGCTTTCAACCATGACAACTTGGTTGTCTTTAAGACACCTTGAGTCAGCATGGCTGGCCGGGTGTCTGCGATAGTCCAACTGGTAGAGGCGTAGGCCATGACAGCCGAGGTTCCTGGTTCGATCCCAGGTCGCAGAATTTTTCCTTCCATTTTTCGATAGAAAAATCTTTACCTGATGCTTGGTAGGCTTATCTCCAGTTATAATATCATTTATTATTTGACTTTATATATAGTTAGCATAAGGAATAGTAAGTTGGTATTGGCTGAAATACTAGGAGAGAACAAATGGGAGGCTAGGAAATTAAGAGACGTATTGGGATAGAACTGAAAAGAGGACAAACAGGAGGATATAAGACAATGGTGAAAAAATGCATTAGGATAACACACACAGAATTAAAATGACAGAAACTGCAGGGTTCCTACATTCTGAAAAGTCAGAGAATGTTAGGGAAATGAAAAGTTATCAGAGAAAGTCAGGGAAGCAGGGCAATTTTCATGCATTTATCATGGAAATGAGACATTTTCTGGGAAGTGTCAGGGAAATAGATTTTACTGGAGACATTGTTATTACGATGGATGATTCCAATTTATAAACATGTTTCAAAAATATTACGATTTTGTCAGGGAAATAAGTCTGTCGATGTCATGGAAAACTCGGGAAATGGGATCTAGAATTTCAGTGGAAATCCCGACACTAACAAAAAGGTTGGGAAGATTAGGGCTACGTATAAAAGAGCTACGGGTCAAAGGTCACTGAAAAAAGGAGTATAGAAAGCCTACAAAACAGGGACGAAGATAAAATGAATATAGAAGAAAACTGTCATAGAACATTAAAAAGAGGAAATAACTGAGAAAAGATAAAGAGAAAGAAAAGGACCCAGAAAGCCTACGACAAATTAGGGAATATTTGAAATTGTAGAGGAATATGGTAAAGGTAATGAAAGAATAGTGCCTTTGTTAAGGTTAATACCATTGGGGGTGAGGGAATTAAATCTCTAAATAAGAAAAGACTCGAATTGCTTTCTTTCTTTTTTGTTACGGTAGTTGTTGCGATGAATATAAAGGCTGACGCCCTGCAAAGAGTGGCCAGGAGATTTAAAGTGTTTAGCGACAAGAGTGTCAGCATTGCTATGGATGTCAAACTTATGTCTGGCGAATCTGGTACGTATGGTATTACCCGTTTCTCCACATAACCTAGACAATAACATTTCTCTTCCTCTCAAAAATCCAATACCAATACCCTGCTCATAACAATCACATGAATAACAATACCTTTTCAACTTTAATATCACATTGTTTTGATTTTTTGTTTTATTATGTCTTCAATTATATTGTTTTAACTGAAATTTCATTCAAAAGTTTACTAACTGAAGATGGGATAAAAATCCTGAAAACGTTATTTTTTATTCACTCAAATTTTATTATCAATGTGCTACTGATCATCGGACTTTCATCTAGTTTTTCTACTCCTGTTTGCTGTGTTTCTTTTGTATTTTCCTGTAATATTTCTTCACAAGACCTTAGTTTCATCTGTGTTTCGTCTTCATCAGTATTTGAATTTCTCCACATAGGGTGACTTTTTTTAATTGTTTTAATATTTATTTTATTTCTATTTTTTTGAATTAAAATGGAGTTATCATTTTTTAAAATTAATTATATAGGGTGATTCAGAAAGGTAGGTCAAAAAAGGAATACCATGTACAGTTTATAGTGGGGAACAAAATTTTTCATATAAACATGGGTTTGGAAATGCATCCTTACAGAGATAATGCAAGTTGTACGAGGTAGGGATGACTTAATAGTAGACGTTCAAAATGCCGACCCTGAGCCTCGATGGAGGTGTTTAGTCTGGGGACGAGATTCTCGCGAACTCTGTTGAAGATGTCCGGAGAATCACTGACTTCTCCACACGCTGTTGGTAAATTCTTTGCGCTTCAATAGCATTACCCTGTGCCTCGCTGTAGACGAGATGCATGTCTGCCAGCTCCGCATTAGTCAAGCGATCCATTGTACGGCAATGGAGTTACATGTTTCGTTTCCTCTCTTTAAAGGAGAGAACAAGAACAACTTACATGTTAAGATCCTAATTTACTTGGACCGTAACATTGCAGTCCGGGTAACGCACATCTATTCTTACCATCATTCCTGAGGTTGGGAATGATGACAGATCAGGAGGGAACCTGTCTCTAATCATGTTGTAGATTAGCCCCTCGTGCCACTTGATCAAAAGCTTTACTCATATAAGAAAAACCACGCTACAATACCTGGAAAGGTTTATTGGTGTGCTCATATCTTCAATAAGCCTCCATATAAAGGGTGTAACGTAATTCAGGGACAATAAGTACCTAGTGTGATCCTTTGCATGATTACAAGTTCCTTGTGCAAAATGTTCAAAACTCAAATGTTAAGGGTCTAAACGTCACGCGAAGTTTGCTGAAAACCTGTCGAAAACGTCATTTAATCTCAACAACTTCCGCCGATTTAATTGTAATCGCGCCTTTGAATGGAATGAACTGCTGGTGCGGAAAGTACATAAATGACGTAAGGACGCAATTTAAATTTTGAGTTTCCGACATTTTCGATAAGGAACTTTAAGTTTGTAATCATGCAAAGGAACACGCTAGATACTTATTGTCCATGAATTACGTTACACCCTGTATACTTCTGACACGAGTGTGCGGCTCAAAAGCCAAACTTTTTTCCGCACTATACCATTGCTGAGACAGTAGTCTTTGAACCTGGTGAGGATTGTTTTCTAGAAGACTTTAGACTTCGACGATAGTAGGCTGATAGGTCGGTAGCTTGCGGGAATTGCAGGTTTTTACCTCCGCGTGGGGATACTTACAAAAAAGACTGCGTCGGGAAATAGAAAAACTTCTGTCAGTCACTTAAGATATTCGAAATGTTGTTAATGATTTTCTTTAGGATATTGTTTACGGCGTTATTATTTACTTTGTCTCTCCCTGGAGCCTTCCTCTTTTTCAGATTTCTTATTATGGTAGATATCTCTCCGGCCTCAATAATGAACTTAGTTGTAGGCTGTGGGACTTCATAAAAGGTTGCAAGACCATTTTCTGCAGTCTGGGACATGAGCTGACTCTCGGGATTATTGTTATTAAGGGTAACAAACTGCATCTCTAGGGAATCTGCAGTTATTTGAGCTTTATTCTGATTAGTTTGGATGTAATTAACTTGAGGGGTGCGAAGTGGAGGAAGTATATCATTCTTCTTCTTCTTAAGAGCTCTAATGGAAATGTCACGAGCCGACAAGATTTTGATCTTGTCATTCCATCTAGTGTAGCAAACCACTTTTACTTATTCTTGAGCTCTTCGCATTAACCTGTTGTATTTGGTTTTCAGCCAAGTTCAACAATAGTGCTGCCAAGCCTACGGGTCTTGTTTCTCTCTGCAATCAACCGTTGGATTCCTGGAGTAAGCATAATTGTTTACCAATGGATAGGCACTAGCTTCAGTGGCACTGTTTATTCGCCTTGTGATGTCTTCAACATGGTGATTGATGTCATCATTACTGTTTGCTCCATGAAGATGGCAATCATGGTCCTTGAGATTTCTTTGAAGAGCTCCCAGTCTTGCTGATGCTTGACTTCTCTGAAATTGATGTCAGGATTGTAGAAGTTCAGTTCCCCAGGCTTGTGGTCAGAAAAAAGATCATCGATCATGAAGGGTCAACATAGGTGTCTACCACAAGCCTAGCAGCGAATATGTCATCTTTACTTTGTATATACTTGTAGAGAATCATGTCGTTGTAAACAGGTGGTGGTCTTACAGTATAACAGAGGGACATCAGGAGTTCCAACTAGTATCGCCATTTAATCCCGGCTTTGTCAAGGATATATACAGCAAGAGGCATGCAAGCCTTTATATACAGAACAGTGGTACAAATTATGCATATACATGAAACAATAGGATACAAAAGAATTAAAGAGGAAATAATGGCCAACAGGATAAATAGAAAAGCACAGAGTTTTGAATTATAATGGCCAATAGAATAAAAAGGGTGTAAACGCTAATTTTTATAAATTATACAAAAAGAAAATATACAAAGGGATGGTGCGCGTTTACGCGGACTGAAAAGAGAACTTATCCGGTTGTATGAGGACACGAGGATTTACGGAAAATAAAATAAACAGGCAAGAAATAACAAAATGCAAAGGAAAACATAAACCATAATAAAGAAACCGAAAAAAGAGATCATAATAGATCAGATAAAGTGTTCAGTATTGCATACACATTAAAGTCTGTTTGACAATTCAGAAGCAGGTGGGGGGAGGACTCCTTGCCTTGAATATTTCGATCGCTTCGAGGGTAGCAGTTTTTTCTGGTCTACTGCAGATATGTAGGACAGACATAACATCTTCTTGTGTCTTTAAAGCGTGTCTGGAATCTTCGAGGTGGTTTGCATAGTGGAAAATACGTTCTCGTTTTCTATATGAGTCAATGTGTTCTTTGAATCGTACTGCAAAATTGCGGGTCGATAATCCTACATAGAATCTGTCGCAAAACGCACAATTCAGGGGGTAAACTCCGGATTGGGAATACTTGTCGGTGGTGACGGCGGCGGGTGAGTTCAGGATGCGAGCTGATGGCGTAGGAGTACGAAAAGATATTCGAAGGCCAAGGGACGACAGGAAGTTAGAGAGCTGGGAGAAATTAGGGCCCAGATACAATAAGGACGTCCATTTCTTGGGAAGGGGCGAAACAAGAGGGGAGGGGGAGAAGAGGGCCCTCTGCGGTGGTGAAGAATACGGGAGAACATGGAGGTAGAATATCCATTGGCATGGGCGAGGTTCCGGATTATGCGGAGTTGAGATGATCTGGATAGGGGGCTGAGGGGGAGCTTCAGGACACGGTCCATTAGGAATCTTAATGAGGCTTGTTTGTGGGTGGGGGGTGTGAGGATGAATGGTGTATTAAGTTGGAAGATGTGGTCGGTTTACGGAAGATGGAAAAGGAGAGGCGGTTAGTGTGGGGGGTTGTTGGTAATGAGGATATCAAGGAAAGGGATGGATCGGTTAGTTTCTAGTTCAAATGTAAATTGGATATGTGGGGTAAAGGAGTTAAAAATAATAACAATATTAGTGGGGTAGTGGATCGGGAATCAAAGAGGATGAGGATGTCATCGACAGAGGGATTATTAATGAATGGGGTAATGTATGTTAATAGCCCTGTGGATTAGGAATTGTGGGAGTTGTTAAAAGAGAATTAGTTCTGCGAAAAAATTACAGAGAGGATAGCTAGTAGGTCAATAGTATCGGGTTTAGGGAAAGATGCAGCAAGTAACAGACGCTGTAGTATAGAAAGGGTAGGGGTGACAGGGATGTTGGTGATGTCAAGGGACATAAGGGAGAGGTGCTCATCAATGCGGATGGAAGAAAGGGACTCAGTGAGGGTTAGGGAATTGCGAACATTAAAAATATTAGGGAGGATTTTCAGTTTAAAGAGGAAGGTAGAAAGGGATTTGGCAACGAGGTGGGCAGGAGCTGGGGAATAGTTAATAACGGGGCGTATAGGCATGTTAGGTTTATGGATCTTCACTAGGGCATTAAGGTTGGGTGGGCGATGGTTAGGTGGGATGAGGCGTCAGAGGTATCTGAAGCGTGGGGATTTGTTGATGATGGAAATAATGGATTTGTGATACTTAGAGGTGGGGTTGGAAGGGAGGGTGACAAAATTGTTGGCGGCGATGAAATCATTGACTTTATCTCTATAAGTAGAACGGTCAATGATGACCGACAAGTTACTTTTATTGGCCTTAACGACGAGGGCATCGGAGTCTCGTAACGTCGTTTTCAAGGTGATGGTTGGTCTGGGGGAGTAGGCTGATGGCATGTTCCACATCTGTGATGACATCGTGTAAATCGGATTGTGTTGGCTTCTTATAGACAACATGTTTGAGGCCTTTGTGAAGGAGTCGTTGCTCATTGTCGGACAGCTGGATTGAAGTTAGGTTCATGACATTAGTGTGGAAGACAAAATTACCTTCAGGAGGACGTGGGTGTATTGGAGGCGGGCGTCGGAGGTCGTCTAGCTTCTTGCACAGGGTTAAGAACTAGAAAATCTCTTACCAAATCCTTTTCTACCTTCCTCTTTAACCTGAAAATCCTCCCTAATACTTACAATGTACGCAATTCCCTAACCCTCACTGAGTACCTTTCTTCCATCCGCACTGATGAGCACCTCTCCCTTATGTCCCTTGACATCACCAACTTATACACTAACATCCCTGTCACCCCTACCCTTTCTATACTACAGCGTCTGTTACTTGCTGCGTCTTTCCCTAAACCCGATACTATTGACCTAGTAGCTATCCTCTCTGTAATTTCTTCGCAGAACTATTTCTCCTTTAACAACTCCTACTATTCCCAACCCACAGGGCTAGGAATGGGATTCCCACTCAGCAGTTTTCTGTCTGAGGTATTCCTACAGCACCTGGAATTAAGATATTGTACCCCCCTCCTTAATAATCCCTCTGTCATCGCGTATTTCCGATATGTCAATGACATCCTCATCCTCTTTGATTCCCGATCCACTACCCCCACTAATATTGTTAACATTTTTAACTCCTTTTCTCCACATATCCAATTTACATTTGAACTAGAAACTATCCGATCCATCCCTTTCCTTGATATCCTCATTACCAACAACCCCCTACACTAACTGCCTCTCCTTTTCCGCCTTCCATAAACCGACCACATCCTCCAACTTAATACACCATTCCTGCTCACACTTCCCCACCCACTAACAAGCCTCATTAAGATTCCTTATTGACCGTGCCCTGAAGCTCCCCCTCAGCCCTCTATCCAGATCATCCAAACTCCGCATAATCCGGAACCTCGCCCATGCCAATGGATATTGGACCTCCATGTTCTCCCGTATTCTTCACTGCCGCAGACGGGCCCTCCTCTCCCCCTCCCCTCTTGTTTCGCCCCTTCCCAAGATATAGATGTCCTTATTTTATCTGGGCCCTAATTTCTCCCAGTTCTCTAACTTCCTGTCGTCCCTTGGCCTTTGAATATCTTTACGTACTCGTACACCATCAGCCCGCATGCTGAACCCACCCGCCGCCGTCACCACTGGCAAATATTCCCAATCCGGAGTTTACCGCCTGAATTTTGTGACAGATTCTATGTAGGATTATCGACCCGCAATTTTGCAGTACGATTCAAAGAACACATTGACTCGTATAGAAAACGAGATCGTATTTCCCACTATGCAAACCACCTCGAAGATTCCGGACACGCTTTAAAGACACAAGAAGATGTTATGTCTGTCCTACATATCTGCAATAGACCAGAAAAAACTGCTACCCTCGAAGCGTTCGAAATATTCAAGGCCAAGAAGTCCTCCCCCACCTGCTTCTTAATTGTCAAACAGACTTTAATATGTATGCAATACACTATATGATCACAAATATCCGGACACATGCACGTTTGCGCTCTAGCCACGATTTCATGGAAATCAATAGGGCGTTGCACATCCCTTTGCCCGAATCACAGCTTCCACCCTTCGGGGAAGACTTTCCACCAAATGTTGGTAGGTACTTTCCGGAATGTTCCTCCATTCCTCCCGAAGAGCGAGAATCAGTTCAGGTACAGAAGTTGGCCGATGTGATCTGGCCCGCAAGCGTCTTTCCAATTCATCCCACAGACTCTCTATAGGATTGAGGTCGGGACTTTGTGCCGGCCAACCCATTTCTTCGACTCCCGAGTCCGCAAACCACTGCTGTACACGCCTCGCTTTGAGGCACGGAGCATTGTCGTGTTGGTAGAGAAATGGCCCGTTTCCGAAAAATTGCCACAACGTTGGAAGTGCACAGTTGTCCAAAACATTCAGATAACGGTCGGAGTTCATGATTCCTTCCACAGGAACGAGCTGGCCCAGTCCGTACCATGAAAATGAGCCCCACACCATGACTCCTCCTTCTCCGAACTTCACTGTGGGCTCTGTGCACTCAGGTAAAAAGCGTTCTCCAGGTATGCGCCAAACCCAAACTCGTCCATCGGATTGCCAGAGTGTGTAGCGAGATTCGTCTGTCCACATTACACGTTTCCATTGGTCCATTGTCCAGTTTCTGTGGGCTTTGCACCACTCCAGACGTCGCTTGGCGTTGACCCTGCTGATGTGGGGCTTGTGGGCAGCAGCACGGCCATGGAATCCCATCGTGTGCAGTTCCCGACGAATTGTCATGGTACTGGCATCGTTTGCAGAGGCGTTTCGAAACTCTGTGGCAATTTTTTCCGCCGAGGATTTCCGGTTGCTGCTGGTGACACGACGAAGCACTCGACGGTCTCTGTCCGTTAGTTTCTTGGGTCTACCGGTTCGTTGTTGAACTGTTGTTGATCCCCGGGTCTTCCATTTCATAATGACATCGCCTACTGTTGACTTGGGTATCTGAAGAAGGCTGGAAATGTCACGCACGGACTTGCCGCATAGGTGACATCCAACGATGGTTCCACGTTGGAACTCACTGAGCTCTGCCGAACGACCCATTCTTGCCAATGTCCAAGCAGAGTTGTGTCTGAAGGTGTGTGAAGCTATTTAAATGATGTGCAAGTCATTATCATGTGACATTGGGCCAATCGATGATCTGTGAGGGGTGTCCGGATATTTTTGATCATATAGTGTACTTAACTCTTTATCTGATCTATTATGATCCCTTTTTCTCGGTTTCTTTATTATGGTTTATGTGTTCCTTTGCATTTTGTTATTTCTTGCCTGTTTATTTTATTTTCTATAAATCCTCTTGTCCTCAGACAACCGGATAAGTTCTCCTTTCAGTCTGTGTAAACGCGCACCATCCCTTTGTATATTTTCTTTTTGTATAATTTATAAAAATTAGCGTTTACACCCTTTTTATTCTATTGGCCATTATAATTCAAAAATCTGTGCTTTTCTATTTATCCTGTTGGCCATTATTTCCTCTTTTGTTCTTTTGTATCCTATTGGTTCATGTATATGCATAATATAAAGGCTTGCATGCCTCTTGCTGTATATATCCTTGACAAAGCCGGGAATAAATGACGAAACTAGTTGGAACTCCTGATGTCCCTCTTTATACTGTAAGGCCACCACCTGTTTAATCAATAGGAACAGTATTATGATCCACCCTTCTACCGATATGTCGTTGTAGTTCTGCATTCTAGAGTTCCAGCATGGGTGCTTGGCATATTGGTCACCAGCCAGGACAACTGATATATTCGTCGAGCTCACTAACATCGAGGGAATGTTTAGCTGAGTTGTAGAGTGCCACAAACTTCACTTCATCAAGGGAGACGTCATTGATAATGATGGAGGCCAATTCCATACCTGCATAAGACTTGGAGACTAATTTTCGGTATTGAATTCCCTTAATGTTGATCGCAGCTCCCCTAGAAGCACATCTCGCAGTTTTTGAATAATGATCGTTAGGGTACACACAATAAACAGGTAGCTTGAATTCTTGGCTTGATTTGAGGTGCGTTTCACAGAGAAAAGCGCCATCTTTTGACTTTTCTACGAACTGTACTAAGCTGAGAATACTCCAAAAACTTCAAATTAAGATATTTTTTTTCGTAAGCTTTTATGTTACCGCAAGCTACCCTCAACTTACCTGTGAAAACCGTATGAAAATTCGTCAAGTAGTTTTGGAGATTAGCGTGTTCAAACAGACAAAGTTTTTAAAAATGTTTTTATTGTATTCTGTTTCACCCCTCTCCAGTCACCGACCCTTTAGCTGAGTGAGTTTGACGCAGGGCTGGAGATGAAAGGTGGAGAATAATGTTCACTTTTTCTGTAGCCTATATTCACATTCAGAAATTGCAAAATTCATCAAAAAGGCAACGCTGGGTATATCAGCTACTTCAAAATAAATCGAAAAATAGTCCTGGATACTTTAAATAAATTTTAAATCAAAAAACAAAATTGATATTTTATGACCAATGTAAAAACTAAGCTTTCAACATGCGAGTTTGTACATTAATTTATGAAAACCACAAAAATAATCGGCAAAAAATCCGGAAAACATAGAATACCAGAAAATTGGATACAGATAATTAAAAAATGAACCAAACAGTCCTTTCTTGTCAATTGCCATCACTGTACCAAATTTCATTATTCTAGACCTATTTTTACTCGCAAAATACATGTACTGCATTGAAGTTAGACAGCAAAAATATTAAGCAGGGGGCCAATCTTTTAACTCTCCTGGTGCCCCTCACAAAGCGAAAATATCCCCGAGAACCTGCCCTCCGACTTTTATTGCTTTATCTTTATTCCCCGCGAAGTTGCATCAAAATATCAGAAACACCCCCGAAAAAAGATTTGTATTAGTTTTCGCACTGTTAACATTTAAATATCGAAAATCGGGGAAACTACCTTATAGGAACGGTAGCTAGAAACCTTCCTGCAAAATTTCGAAGATCTCCGTTGATTGGGGGCAGAGCCAAGCGACCGAACGTGGAATTCTTTTCTGCCCCCTTGATGGGCAGGGGTCCGAATTTCGAGTAACCTGGTCATAGTATGCCTCTGTGCTATCCGTCCTATGACCTCACCGAGTTTCGAGTTGGTGGCTTCAGTGCGTTGATGAGTCAGTCAACCAGCTTCTTTATACAGGGTGTTTTTGAATTGAGTACAGATTTTTTGGGAGATGATAGAAGAGGTCCTTAGAAGTATTTTTTGTTTTATGAACATGGGGTCCCCTCTGCTCCGTTTACTTACAATACTGTATTGAACAATCGAATGACACCAGGATGCAGCGTGCGTTGGTAGACCTAGATTATTTTATTTTTAACAATTAACACAAGCAATCTACTGTATGACTTTTACAGTAATTGTTCGAAATGACCGCCATTTGCTTCATAGCACAATTCGCATCGCCTTATGATGGATTGATGTACGCGTGGAAACAGTGATTAGCACGGTCGCTGATGTCACCTGCTGCCACGACAACACGAGCTGCCAATTCTTTTTCGGTATCTACGGGTTCGGAGTACACCATTGATTTTATGCTTCCCCATAAAAAAAATCAATCGATGTGAGATCTGGCGATCTCAGTGGCAAGCAACTGGTCCGCCACGACCAATCCATTTACCAGGATATGTCTCATTTAGGTAAACTCTAACTGCTCTTGTGTAATGCGAAGGTGCACCATCCTGTTGAAACCACATCAAATGTCTGGTCTTTAGTGGAACATCTTCAAGAAGATCAGGGAGCTCCTCCTTCAGAAAACCAAGGTATGTTTGTCTGTTAAGACGGCATGGTAGGAGATATGGCCCAATCAGGACATTGTGAATCATGCCAGCCCAAATATTCAATGAAAAACGATGCTGAAAGCTGTTAATATGTGTTGCACATGGGTTGACATGAGACCACAGATGACTATTGTAGCTATTGAACATTCCCTCTCGCGTAAACATTGCCTCATCTGTCCACAAAACCATGGAAGGAAAGTCTGGAATCCTATTCTGTTGCTGCATAAACCATTCCGCGAAAGCCGGGGACCATGATCATTGCGACATAATTCCTGCACCTTTCGAAGCTTGAACGGATGTTGCAGGTTGTCATGTAAAATGTTCCATACAGTCGTATGACTAGTATTCAGAGCAGCTCCGACCGCACGAGTACTTGACGATGGATTTTGGTTAAACCTTTCTAAAACTTCATCCTCTAATTCAGTGGAGCGTAACCATCGACGACATCCACGCTGATGATTATCATGAGCGAATGCGCCTGTTTCTCTTAGACGACGATCTGCTGCACCAAATGTTCGTGAATTGGGAAGAATTCTGTTGGGATAACGTTCCGCATACAAACGCCTTGCACCATCCATGGTACCAGCAGCACTGAGACACAGATGCATGTCTGCATAAACATTCCATGTAAAACGATTCATACTGTTTGTTTAACTTTACACATGTGAAAAGTACATCAAGTGAACTTTTTAAAACAAATCTTTACCTACTGCTTTCCCAGAATGTGATTAGTTTATTTACGTATGGACTAATCATATTTTACAAAGGGGTTGGATACCATGGAATCTCCTTGCGAAGTTTGTCCTAAGACTTTTCAACAAACAAGCACGTGCACCTTCAAATTTCTTTGTAAACAATTACTTTAAAAGTTATTACAGTAGATTGCTTGTGTTAATTGTTAAAAATAAAATAATTTAAACCTACCAACGCACACTGCATCCCGGTGTCATTTGATTGTTCAATGCAGTATTGTAAGTAAACGGAGCTGCGGGGACCCCATGTTCATATGACAAAAAATACTTCTAAGGACCTCTTCTATCATCTTCCATAAATCTGTACTCAATTCAAAAACACCCTGTATACTTATTGGTCGTCACGTAAAGCCGTTTTAGAAAATAAGATTTATTGAATTCCCGCGCGAAAGACTTCCTGTTATTGTTGATGCTGTTTCACGGAACAATCGCAAAAGTCTTCATTAAACAAAACAAACAACGACGTCACAACTTCTAACGCTAGAAAAAATGACAATCAGTAAAAAAATAAAAGATACACTGCATTCCCGCGCGACAGACTTGCAGTCATTGTTGATGCTGCTTCATGGTACAATCGCAAAATTCTTCATTAAACAAAGCAAACATCACAATTTGTTAAAGCTGGCAAAAATCTCATTCAGCTCCAGGTAAATTGAACTTTAAAAATAATCTAAAATGGAAAAGAAGAAAGGATAAATAAAATCATTTTTAGCAAGCACCTAGAAGCCAAGAGAAATACTCTTGACAAATTTCAAGTTTGTAGGCTTCATAGTCCTGGAGATTTCGTGATGAGTGAGTCAGTGAGTGCTATTTGGATTTTATATATACAGGGTGTCCGGAAATAAATGGCAAATATTCATACACGTGAGAGAACATGTATAAAGAAGAATTTTCATTCCTATAAAGATGGTATCACAAGCCAACCCCCAGAGAGATATAGGGGGATTAAAATATGTTGTGCTGCCTGATTGTTGGCATCCCGCGAGCGACTAGGCAATGTGGTGCAGCACACATCTGTTCAAGAGATGTCAATTGGCCCGCCTTTTATTTCCCTTTGGCGGATTCTGGTCGCTCGCATTGCTGTGGCAGGTGAAACAATCCGCGAACAACCGCATGGGAGTCTTGATACGGCGCTGTAACCTGTGCGTGCAAACACATGGCCGGACCTTTGAACACCTGCTGTGAGTCTTGATACGCAATGGACATTTGTGTGGCATCTGTTTTGTTCACATTTATTTTTACCCACAGCTTGGATGTACGCCTTGATGTGCATTGCTCATAGTCTATGTCAAGATGTTTGTAGGGTGTCTTATTTGTTTATTTCTACGTAGTTTAATGTTATGTGATGTGACTTGATTTTATCCCATTACATCAACACCTTCAAACAAGTCTGTAGGCTCCAATGCGGGCTGCACCACATTGCCTAATCGCTTGCGGGATGCCAACAATCAGGCAGCGCAACATACTTTAATCCCCCTGTATCTCTGTGGGGGTTGGCTTGCGACACCATGTTCATAGGAATAAAAATGCTTCTTTATGCATGTTGTCTCACGTGTATGAATATTTACCATTTATTTCCGGACACCCTGTATAGATTATAAATTAATTTACATGTTTCTTTGAAGTTCCCAATTGCGTGTTTACTGAATAAGAGATGTTCTGCGTATTTGGAATTTTTTAAAGCATTCTTGTAATAAATATGTTCTCTAAATATAGTTTCTAAATTTCAGTAAGTTCTTGCGATGTAAATCTTATTACATTTTTTACATTTAATTTTATATATCCCACCTCTTGCTTTTTCGTAATTTCTCTTTCATTTTCTAATAGTGATAATAGCTTATTTTTGATCTGAAGGACACTTCTATTTCTTTCTTTTGGTACTCTTTTTTTAATATTTTAGCTTATATTTCCTTGAAATGTTAAACATATTCTTTTCTTTTTATTTTACATTTGCGTTGTTTTCCTGTTGTTGTTTTTTTCTATTGCTGTTTTGAATATTATTTTGTTCATTTGGTCTTCCTTGTATCCATTTTTGATTCCAATTACCTTTATTGTTTCTAGTTCTTTTTCTCTATTTTCTTCTATTATTGGATAATTTAATGCTCTATTAATTAAGTTCCGAAATGCAGAATATTTGTGTCTCCGTGACTGCCTTGATTTTCTGTCTGTCATACATATTGTTGTTGTGGCTTTTCTGTAAATGTTGTATTCTAACGTTGCTTTTTTGTTTTCTTCCATTTTCTCTGTTGTTATGTCTAAGTAATTTCCTTTTTTGTCATTTTCTTCTTTATATGTGAATTTGATTTTCTCGTTTAGTTGGTTCAAGTCTTGTAGTATGTCTTCTACCTGTGTTGATTTATTTATAACACATAAGCTGTCATTTACTTATCTTGCCTATATTTGAATTTTATATTTGTATAATATATTTTTTAATTTTGTTTATTCTTAGTTTTGTACGAATACTTCAGATATAATGCTGCTGATTGGGTTTCCCATACCCAACGCATATTGTTCATAAAACTTTTTGTTAAATTCAAAATAATTTTGTGTTATTATTTTTAAACTATCTATAATATCATCTATTATTTTTCATTCCATTTTATTTATTTTCTATTAAATTGATTGCTGGGTCTACATCTATGTTGTTTTACATATCTTTAATATCGAAAGATATTAGTTTCGAATTTTCATTTAATTTTAAATGTTCTAATTTATTAAATATTTCAGTAGAGTTTTTTATTGCGTAGTGGTAGTTTAGGTTTAGATTCTCTTTTAACTATTTTTGAACATATTTTGCTACATTATATGATGGTGAGTTGATGCTGCTGATTACTGGTCTTATTGGGTAAATTGGCTTTGTGGACTGTAATTCTGGGTTTCATTATTGGAACTATTGGATTTGTCATTCTTAATTGTAGTTTTTGTGTTTTAAACATCGACTCGATTTGTCGCTGTTGTCAGTTATAAATTTCATTGTTTTTTCGTTTTATACATTGTTCTTCATTATTACCAATATTTTACCTTTATCACCATGAATAATTTGGGCATCATTTTCTTTCAATTTGTTTTTTAAATCTGTTATAACTTTTATTTCGTTGGTTTTGTCTTTGTCTTTATATCTTGTAATAATATTTCCAATGTTTAGTCTGGATTCGTCTCTTTCTTCTTTTTTGATGTGGTATAAGTTGTTTTCTACTTCAGCTATTGTTTTTATTAGATCTTTGCTGTTCCATTTTTGTTTGACGCAATAGTTTATTTAATGTTATTTGTTCTTCTTTTGTAAGTTTTAAATCTGTTGTATTTACAATTGTTTGGTGGATTTTTGTTTCTTTTTGTCTTATCTTTATACGATTTGTTCTATATTTTTTCCTTAGGTTATTTAACATATCATAATACCGTACAATGTGTGCAGAACAATGAATTTACAATTATTTACAATAACAAAGTACTATGAATTAGTAATAAAAATTATCTCTATTATTATATAAAGAAAGAGCGAAAGATGTATATACTCACTCACTAATTCATTCATTCAATCATCACGAAATCTCCAGAAATATGAAGCCTACAAACTTGAAATCTGTCAAGTATATGTCTCTTGGCTTCTAGGTGCTCGCTAAGAAAGGATTTTATTTTTTCTTTCTACCTTTCCATTGTAGTTTATTTTTAAAATTTAATTTACTTGGAGCTGAATGGGATTTTAGCCAGCCTTAAAAAATTGTGAAGTTTGCCTTGTTAATGAAGATTTTTGCCATTGTTCCGTGAAGCAGCATCAACAATGATGCAAGTCTTTTGCGCGGGAATACAATGTATCTTTTATTTTCTACAGAGTCCGTCAAATGAATTTATATACACTTTACTAGATATCATCTATAATTTTTTCCGTAACAGCAAAATCGAAAGCTTACTTCTCAATATTATTACGTGTATTAAATGAAGACGATCCCGGTAAGACATTGCCACAATTGCCACCTAGACATAAGAGATTACTGATAAGAGTTTGGTAGGAAATGGATAGGAGCAACTGTTCGCCCTATTCAAAAATATCTCGACGCTTATGATATTCACTTAATCAAAGAGGACTTATATTCATCGCTTGATGCCTGTATGAATTTAATGTTACAACTTTTATATTGGTTTTTCTTTTGCTGAAGTGTGTACACATTTTTTGGCGGACTCTATATACAGGATGTTTTCGAATAACGTGTACAAATTTGGTGGGAGATGATAGAGGGATCAAATCTAAGCAACATTTCCCTCTTTCATTTTTTCTCTGGGGCATTCTTTTTGAGATAAAAAAAATCTTGAAATCCTATCTGCAGGAAACAGTTGTTTATATTCTGTGGGGACACTTAAGATATTGGTATACGAACATCTGTGCAATCCGATGAAGACCTGGTAGTCAGAATCGCCGTAGCTGCGGACCAGATTCGCGAAAAACCAGGACTTTTGAACGTGTACTTAAGCATGCATTCATGCCAGAGGGAGTCAATTAAAATACTTATTGTAGAACATTTGCAATCCGAATGGAAATCCATAAAAAATCTTATTCACGGAACCTCTCCCCCAACACGCCATTCTCCGACCATTCTTCCCTTGACTCTTCTCTCTTAACCAGCTTCTTGAAAACAATACTTCCACCCAGGCCTTCCTCTCCCTCACCATCCCCACAATCACAATACCCTGTCACGGTACACGTTACGATGACCTCGTTTTTCGTTTCACCTGCTTCCCCCGAAGAAGTAGCATCCATTATTAACCGACTTAAACCTTCAAGCTGCCTCGACTCCCTTGATATCAGGTCCAATATCATAATTCATACATGCTCTGGTTTCTCTCTCCCCTTAACACTTCTTTTTAATATCTCCTAACCCAAGATAATATTTCCCTCCCGATTTCGTTCAGCTAAAATTTTACCTATCTATGAAAAAGTGACCCATCCTCTTCCTCTAACTACCGCCCAATATCCATCCTTCCCTCCTTTGCCAAGATATTCGAGACCTTTTTTTTATTCCCGATTATCTTCTTATATCTTTTCAAATAAACTCCTTTTAACTTCCCAACATGGCTTCATACCCTAAAAAGCACTAAAACAGCTTGCTTCGAACTCACGGAATACATAATTTCAAACATGTCTAATAATAATCTAATTGTCTCTCAATTTTTAGACTATTCCAAAGCATTTGACTCCATCCCTCATGAACTTCTTATTTACAAGCTATCCCAATTTTTCTATATCCGTGGCCCTCCCCTTTCCTGGCTCTCTAGTTATCTATCAAACAGACAATACACCCTCAATCTATTTAACAAAACATCCTCTACTATCACCCGCAATCTTGGTGTCCCCCAGGGCCCCATTCTATCACCTCTTCTCATTAATTTATTCCTTAATGACCTAAACTATGCAGTATAACCTTTACCACTAATATTATACGCAGACGACGCAACAATATCATATGCAGACTCCTCGTTAAGTTCAATCAAAGAAACCTTTAACTTGGTTTTGAATAACCTCTTACTCTGGAACACAATCAACCTTATGACCCTTAATTTAGAAAGAAACCTCATATATCATCTTTCATCAGTGCAACAAAAAACTTGCTAAGAACGAATTCTTGCTAACCTATAATTCTCAACAGATTAACTCGTCCAAATCCTTTAAATACCGAGGAATTCACTTATCCCACAACCTTTCCTGGGATGCTAACATTAATGCACTAGCTTCTAAGCTAAACCAGCGATTAGGACTTTTTTCTCTTCTTCATTTCCTCCCTCCCAAAATCCATCTTTTACTGTAAAATGCTTTAATCCATTCTTCCCTCTCATATGGCCTCCTTTTTGGGGGAATCAACCACTAAATTTAATTTATTGCGCTTATTTAGACTTCAAAAATGGTTTATACGCATTTTCCTAAAAGTTCGTAAACCTACCCCAGTCTCTCACTTTTTTAATTCCGTGGGCATAACTCCCATACAGCAACTTTACAATATTAACCTAATACAAAGCCCTCAATAATTCCATAGGTTAGTACCTAATACAAAGCCCTCCCCCAACAGTTATTTACCACTACTAGAACCCCTTATGACACCCGATACTCTGATCCCTTGCCAATCCCTCACATAAGACGAAACTTCCAACTCAAAAGTGTCTACATCGCCGGGAATAGACTCTAGTCCACATTACCCCTAGTTCTCCGTTCATCACCAAACACTGCCACTTTCAAATACCGTCTAAAGAAATATTTTTTAACATTCCCACCAAACTAACTTTCATCTCCTTTCTCCACCCTTTCTATCCTTAAACTTTAACTTTTAATATATCAAATATTGTTTCTTTGCTCCCCACCCAGGGACCTACCTCGTCGGCCCTCGCCATACTGGTCCTGGGTGGACGACTTGTATCTTTCTTTAGATTAAATAAATAAAGGGAAAAAACAGAAAACACTACTCTACATAGAAAAATTTTACTGACTCAGATGTACATTTCGGATTTCAAAAATCCATCAGTGAGTCTATGATGATGGATTTTTGAAATCCGAAATGTACATCTGAGTCAGTAAAATTTTTCTTTGTGGAGTAATGTTTTCTATTTTTTCCATTTATTTATTAAGGTATCCACAGTTTCGGCTATTTTTTTATTTATTAGATTAAATAAATAAATAAATAAATAAATAAATAACAGCATGGATTAGTCTAACCATTTCATAATAAGAAAGATATGGGCGAATGCGTTTTATCAAGTATGTTTTTCGATGTAAATTAACTATTATAATATCGGTCAAGTTACCAAAGTTCATCTGGTATCAAACGTTATTCCCAAAACCTTAATGGTGTCTTGAGTTGGGCTTTTCTTGTAAGCAATAAACTGTTTTGCTTTCCCTCTTTTCAGAGACAGTCCTCTGCAGCTATATCAGGTTTCTAGATAACTTATATCTTATTCAAGATTTTTCCGAACAATATCTTGATCTTGGCTGTAATAAGAGTAACAATAACTCGCAATGAATCTTTTATTATCGGCGGCGACAACTGTATTCGATTAGTATGGTTATTAAAGTAATCTTTCACCAGATATATATAGGGGTAGGTTACTCCCACAGAGGCCAAGTCCTCTTGTAATTGTGCCCTCGAAATGGTATCAAATGCTTTAGATATATCAGTTAGGGCAATCATAAAACCCTGACCAAGATCCAAAGAATCAATTGCATTAATATATAGTTTAATTGGTATCCATTGTCCCTTTCGTTGAGGACGACTCCGAAATTGCTGTGGAGGTATTTTTTGCCATAAATAATCAATCAAATCAGAGAATCAAATTTATTTATTTCTCTCCTATTTTTGTTATAGGAGATAAAATAGTTATCGATCTATAGTTTGTAATTTCTTCATGACTCCCCGATTTATACAGGGTGTTTCAAAATTATGTACAATAAATTTAGTGACATATTCTTCAGGTCAAAAGAAGACGAAAATGTTCTATAGCACTTTGTCTGGAAACGATTTGTTTGCGAGTAATCCAATATCATAGAGTAAGGAAGCACGATAGTTAGCGAGCGATATTTTAGCAGTTCCAGCGTTTCGACCCAACACTAGGTTGAGTGGTTTGTTCCATTTAAACAACTCGTACTTTAGGGTTGTTCCATTAGTTGTGTACGGTTGTTTCCATTACTGTAGTTTCACTACTGTACATCCACTAGGAATATCAATTTCAGAACGTTTGCGTGCTTTGACATACGCATTACGATTTACGTAAAAAAAAAAAGTCATGTACACGTACTCCAGTGCAGAATACACTAACATGCACCTAATGTATGGTCTTGCGGACAGAAATGCTGTGGAAGCAAGAAGACTCTACCAAGAACGCTTTCCGAATAGACGTTTGCCAAATAACCGAACATTTGTATCTGTCGACAGACATTTGAGGGAGCGTGGTTCCTTTGGCCGTCAAACAGGACAAGGGCGGCCTGTAGCACATTCTCCGGATGAGGAGTATGTGATAATTGACATCATACATGATGAACCACAGACAAGTACTCGTCGCTTTTCTTCCATGATACACATTCCGCACTCATCTTTTGGCGCATTCTTCACCGTCAGCTTTTGCATCCATACCACCTGCAACTGGTTCAGGCACTGAACCCAACGGACTGTCCACACCGATAACGATTTTGCCAATGGATACAACGTCGTCATGCTGCAGACCCTAGTTGTCTCAGCCAGATACTTTTCAGGGACGAAGCAACCTTCACCCGGACAGGAATCGTAGATTCTCACAACCAGCACCATTGGGCAGATGCTAACCCGCATGTTACCAGAGCTCGAGCGCATCAAGAGCGTTTCTCCGTGAACATTTGGTGTGGAATTGTCGGAAATAACTTAATTGGCCCTCATGTGTTGCCGCCACGATTGACTGGGCGAACGCATCTTTTGTTTCTGCAGAATGCATTGCCAGAATTACTGGAAGATGTTCCTCTTTTGATAAGATCTAACATGGTTCATGCATGATGGCGCTCCAGCACATTTCAGCCATGTTGTGCGAGCACACCTTAATGTTGCATACACGAATCGGTGGATAGGTCGAGGTGGACCGGTAGCCTGGCCTGCAAGATCACCCGACCTTAATCCCTTGGACTTTTTTCTGTAGGGTCATGTGAAAACGATCGTCTACAGCACAGAATGGATTTTTTTAACATTATGGATCTGCGACAACGAATTGAAAATGCATGCCAAACCGTTCGTAATGCTGGCGACGAACTCTTCCATGACATCAGACAGTCGCTCATGCAACGAGCCGAAGCGTGCATGCGAGCTGGTGGCGGGCACTTTGAACAATTCCTGTAATTTGGAGCCACGGGTTTAGTTGGCTGTATCGCGTAATTAAATCGTTTCCAGACAAAGTGTTATAGAACATTTTCGTCTTCTTTTGACCTGAAGAATATGTCACTAAATTTATTATACATAATTTTGAAACACCCTGTATAGCGGTACAATTGTGGATTGCTTCAGACTTTTAGGAAATCTTTTCTTTGATTTAATATTAAGACACATTTGGCGAATTTTATTTAGTCTAAATAAATCAAGATGTTTTAATAAATTCGCTGGTATCCCTTTTTGTTGCCCAATATCTTTTAATTTAATAGGTCGTAATTTAATTTGTAATGCCTGGCCATACAGGATATCAGGCGAAGGTGAGTGATCGCTTGTAATTGTAGGATTATTTATAACTTACTTAGGTATAGGGAGTAAATTTATATAAAACATATCTGAAAAAGTCCGGAAAGAAATAAAAACATTATACAAGGTCGGAAACTGTGTCAAGTATAGCATATACGACGTATTTCAAAATCCGTTTGGCGATTGAGGAGGAGGCTAGGGGTAGACCTCTTGGCTTTAAGATGACCTGTCATTCTCTTATGTAAATCCTCTTGTCTTGTGAACACCGGATATGTTTTCTTTTCGGTCCGCGATTTGTTTGATTTTCTCTTTTATCATTTTATTCATTGGATATCCCTCTAGTATTTTCTGTTATTGGTTCACACTTCTGTAATTCCATTCTCCAATCCCTTTGCTTACTCTGTACCTTGATTCTGTATATAAAGGCCTGCAAGCTTCTTGTTGTGTTCATATCCTCATATGAAGGCAACGATATGAGGAAGGACAGAACCTAGGCTGAGGATGATCAAAACGGACTAGCTCTTCAAGGTATCACTCTACTCTCTTTTCAGGTATCATTTCATTATTCTCAGTTCACGGTGCGCCCTTTTCAGGGCGATATTCACCTTCTGTTACGTCTTATGTGCTGGTCCC
>JAHWFO010031589.1:627922-685360 GCA_023313115.1 Rhysida immarginata | reverse complement strand
GCTAGGTGCGTCCTTCTTAGGACGGCTTCTTTAGCACACACCTAGCTGCGAGGATACTCCCCCCCCCCTGGTTCTATACATTTATATATGATGGCTTCGTCCAAATTAACCAATTTGAAGTCGGCTAAAGAGCATTTGCTAGTGGCGGATGGTAAAACTGTGTCCTGCGAAAAGGCCTACCGGGATGCCTGCTTGGATGATAGGTTTGCTGCATTTGACCTAGTGTTCAACGAAATGTTAGAAGCCCTCCGGGATGAAATAAACGCTAAGTATAGTGCATTGGAGGAAAAAGTCGAATCCCTACACAAAAGTTTTGAGGAGAAGTTCGAAGGTATCAATAAGGAAATTAAGGACTCTCGTAGAGATGTTATTGACAAGATAAGCGAACTTAAGGAAGCCTTTGGGAAATGCTCCGGGACTCCGACGGCAAGAAACTCCACGGAAGATAATCCAGTTGATAACAGCAAGGTAAGTAATGTCTTAAAATCTAATTCCTCTTCTAATAGTATGGAGTCTATGGATATAATAGAAAATAGTGACTGTTCGACAAACGGTGGCTGTAAGAGAAGTCACTCTGACGGAACTGATGAAGAAGTGGATGACAGTCCCTGGATTGGTGTCACTAATAAAAAATTCAGAAAAGGCACGAGGATCGATAACCATAAGACCATCTCCAGAGTAAACGAAGAAGTCGTCAGCGCGTCTAGAATGAGGAATCTGAAGAATGGACAAGGTCGCTCGGCTAATGAAGACCATAGAATCACGAAGAGGTATGTACCGCCGATTATCGTGCGGACTCATGGCATCCCGTTTCAGACGATTTTAACTGAGCTCGAGAAGCATGTTCCAGTGGAAAAGATCACCGTTCATACGGGCAGAGCTGAAACTGTCAAAGTTAAATGTGAAGACGAAGAAACTCACAACAGGTTAGTCTCTGGAATTGAGTCTAATAATATCTTAAAAAATCAGCATCATCAACTGAAGTCGGAGAAGGTCTTGAAATACGTGATACGTAATGTGGATATTACGTACGACCTCGATGACTTCCAAGAAGACCTAAAAAGAGCCAACTACTTCCCGGAAAAATTAATTCGCTTGATGAAAGCCAAAGGATCCATTGATATGCCGATGGTTTTGGTTCTGCTCCCGAACTCCGAACACAACCAGTCATTGAAAAACATAACACGTATTGGGCTTTGGACACGTATCCTCGTTGTAATAAATGTGCTGAGGGGCACCAGTCAATAGATTGCCCCAGGATCAAAGGAAAAGACCCCCCAAAGTGCATCAGATGTGGTGGACAGCACACTTCAAGTTACACAAAATGTGCAAAATACCCCCAGGTTCAAAAGATGCCTAGTTCTAAAGTGACAGTAGGCAAATCCTTAGCTGCTGCTGTGTCTACGCCGGAAGATAAAGGCCTCAATATCAACGACCTACCCGGTATGTATAAGCAATTAGGACGTATCTTTCATCTGTTTTCTAATCTAGGCAAAAGTTACCTACAGTTGAGTGGGCTCCTTACGACCAACTAATTTTAGTATGGCTGCACAACGTTATACTGTAATCAACAAAGGTGAACTTCGGTGCGCGATATGGAATGCTAGGGGCATTCCCCAAAAGCGTATCGAGTTTCACAATTTTCTGTTAAAGCAAGACATCGACGTTGCATTCCTGTGTGAAACTCATCTCAAACCAAGCCAAGACTTCAAGCTACCTGGCTATTGTGTGTACCGTAAAGGATCAAATGGCTTCAAATGCTGCAAGATGTGCTTCTGGGGGCGCTGGGATCATCATTAAGAAGGAAATTCAACACCAAGAATTAGTCTCCAAGTCTTATGCAGGTATGGAATCGGCCTCCATCATTATCAATGACGTCTCCTGTGGTGAAGTGAAGTTCGTGGTGCTCTACAATTCACCTAAACATTATCTTGACATAAGTGAGCTTGATGAACTTTTCAGTGGTGACACTCCAGTCGTCCTAGCTGGTGACCTAAATGCCAAACACCCAAGCTGGAACTCCAGAACGCAGAATTACAACGGCATGATTCTCTATAGGTACATACAAGGTAGACATGATATCATCGCTGCTGGACCTGTGGAGGACGCCTACTACTGCGACCACTCCCCTAGTAGTGACGTTTTGGACATCTCGCTCTTGAAAGGTTTCTTCAAACCATACAATATCTTCACGATTGATGACCTTTCTTCTGACCACAAGCCTGTGGCGTTGAACTTTGACAATGTCGACATAAATTTCCGAGAGGTACTAACACATCATAAAGACTGGAAGCTCTACAAAGATATTCTTAAGGAATATGGCTGCCGTCTGTAAAGAGGACATCAATCAACGTGTTGAAAACATCACCAGATGTATTAACAGTGCTAGTAAGAGTCCATCAGAGAATAAACCTCCTCATCGAATCCAACTCACTCCTGGAATCCAACGCCTAATTTCTGAAAGAAACAGGACTCGTAGACTATGGCAACGCTATCGTGAACCCTGGCTCAAAACCAAGTATAACAGGCTAGTGCGAAGAGTCCAAGAGGATATAAAAGCTAGATGGAATGAAAAAATCAAAAGCTTGTCGGCTCGCGACAATTCCATTTGGAATATGGTCAGAGTTTTACAGAAGAGGAAGAATGATACGCTTCCTCCACTACGTACTCCACAAGGTGACTATGTCCAAACTGATCAGGAGAAGGCCCAAGTCATTGCAGATTCACTGGAAATGCAGTTTGTTACTCCTACCAACGATAAGCCCGAGAGCCAAATCATGTCTCAGCGTGTGGAAGAAGGTATTGTCAACTTTGATGAAGTCCCGCAGCATTTAACGAGGTACAACATCGAGGCTAGAGAGATCGCCAACATCTTAAGTAAACTGAAAAAAAAGAAGGCTCCATGTAAAGACAAGGTGAGTAATAACGCCCTTATGAATCTCTCAAAGAACTTTTTTGACTTTCTCACCAATATCATTAGCGACTGCTGGAAATTTTCTTATTTCCCTGTGGCTTGGAAGAAATCTATTGTGTTGAGTATCCCCAAGCAGGGGCAAAATCCTGCAATTCCGGCGAGTTACCGACCTATTAGCCTGCTACCCACGATGTCCAAGGTGTTGGAGAGAACGATCCTTGTCAAATTCCAAGATCACTGTCTAGCAAATGACCTTTTTCGGGAAGAGCAGTTTGGGTTTCGTGCTGCCCACTCTTGTCCGATGCAGATATGGAGGCTCGTTGAAGACCTGAGCACCCCCCTGAACCTATCCAGGTACTGTGGGGCGGTATTTCTCGATGTCAGTAAAGCTTTTGACCAAGTGTGGCATGAGGGCCTTGTCTACAAAATGATCAGAGATGGGTTCCCTGCCGATTTGATTTTGATGGTGAAATCCTTTCTTCACGGCAGATCCTATCAAGCCAAAGTTGGAGAAGATCTTTCCACACCCCGTGTTATAAAGGCCGGTGTCCCTAAGGGTTCTGTCCTCGGGCCTGTGCTATTTAATTACTTTGTACATGATTTCCCGAAACCCGATAATTGAAATCTGTATTTTTATGCGGATGACACAGCCATTATGACATGGGCACACCAGCCAGCTCACGTTATCACTCGGCTGCAGTGCGCCTTGAAGCAGTTCGAAGACTGGTTTAACTGCTGGAAGTTGAACCTTAACGTCAGAAAGTGCAAGGCTTTGTACCTCAATAGGAAGCTCAAGCATCTCCCAGATTCCCTTGTTCTGTTCAATAAGAAACTGGACTGGGTGGACAACAAGTATCTGGGAGTTATCATTGACTCAAGACTCTCATGGAACCGGCATATGTCCTATGCTCTGAACAAAGCGAAGAGAGCTAAGTACAGTATCATAGCTCTCATGGGTCGCAACACCGCCCTCAGCATTGACAACAAGCTATCCGGACCATACTCCTCTATGGCATGCCTGCGTGGGCGACTATCTGTAAAACCAGATGGAGAGAATTACAGTCATTCTAGAATGTTACCCTGAGGACCATTGCCCAGCTGGACAGAAGGACTGTGAAAAACCAATTCATCTGCTTGGATTTAAACATGGCCCATATCGGAAAGTTTATACAGGATCTCCTTTTGATTATGATACAGTACATGAAGACTCACGATAATAAACTTGTGAATGGTTAACTGAAGAAGTCATTGAATATGAACTGGCATACAAAGTATCGTAAACCGAGGCACGTTCTTGACATCAATTTTGAAGATATTAGCAACGTCTTTTTCCCAGACTACTGGAAGATGTGATAATCTTCATTCTCCTTGTTTTTTTTATTTCGTTTGTATTTTGTTTCTGACAATCGTCAATCTTATTTTCTTTTTTGTATAATATGGAAGACCGCTTGGGTTGGTTAGGCTTCTTGAATACCTCAGTGTATTTCATTTGGAGTTTATTCTGGTTAGATGAGCTTTGTGAAAGCGCTGCTTTTGTCCCATCCTAACAAATGTACACTTCACTGTTCGATTGTCTTGTTATGTTATCCTTGATAAAGCCGGGAAAAAATGGTAAAAGTAGTTGGAAACTCTGTTGTCCCTCTGTTTTACTGTAGAGTAACTACCAATTTTGTTTCACAGTTGGTCATATTGCCATATGTAGGTCGATAAACAGCTGTTAATGTAGTCCATCCTTATAAAACTAATTTAATTGTCAGAATCTCTAATGCACCGTCACTAACAGAGGATACTAAAGCTGACGATATTGTGTCTCTTACGTAATTAGCAACACCACCTCCCTGTGACAGTCGTTAAAAGACAACTCTACGGCCACATACAACTTTACTTAAATTGAAAGACTAACCTATTAATAACATCATAGCATATCTAATTTTTTTAAATTCGAATCCTAAATGTGTGAAAAACGAAAATTCCGAGCGCGATTTTAAATCGGGGTATCCATCTTGGGTGGAGGCGTGACGTACTGCGAGGATTGCTCTCATCATGCTTTGCAGTGAAGCTTTAACATTCACTATAGATCTACATTCACTCAGTACTGCATTCACTACAATTTTCACAATGTTTGGACATGAAAGCAGCGATTCAGGTATTAGTTTTAAGACTTACAAAGATATGGAGGCTTATTTTAACAACTATCTATATAATGAATTGGACAACTATGTATATCAGTGATTTGGACGGTTTAGGCGTGAAACCATATAGTTTAGAATCGCGATCACCTGTCATCAGACTAGGAATACAGTGTCGCCGAATCGACGGAAAATGTATAACGCACAACAAATTGTCAAGTATAATTAATACGTATGTTATTTAAATATGAACGATTTCATGATATTAATTTTTAAATTAGGAATCAGAACACAATATGTGAGGATATGCCGACATCACAAGTGCGAACGTATGCTGTCGTGATTAAGCCGAGATCGATCAGCATATGCCCAGTGGTTCGGAATGCATCACCGAAAATTCCGTCTTTTCGAAAATCTGCGTGGATTACGATATACCAACAAACTAATTTCTCCATTGCACCTGGGAAGAAATGAAAGAAAAGTTCTTCCCCGTTGCGTTGTGACAGCCATTCGAAAAACCTTTCCTTCACAAGAACATTGTGGTTTCAAATACTATAAAATTTTATTAAAACTAATTAAAATTCTCTCAAGCAATTTTCTTTATTTGATTCATAACTAAAATTTATGGAAAATTGAACTAAATTTCAGGTTATCAAATGTGTGTTGTTACACTGATATATTTTAATTTATGATCGTCACTAAATATAAACTATTTCAGCCAGTTTAAATGACAAATGTATTAGCTTCAAACATTAAACAAAAATTTGCTACTGTTAGCACCATTTACTTATTTAACTAGATTACCTAAAATAATTTTAATGGGGTTTTAATCAAACATTAAAAGCAATAGCCAGTAACTTGTCCCCCCTTTTCTATTTGTGAATTTTAACCAAAAAAGTGGCTTCCAATCATAATCAATGGGCTGGCCCGCCCCCCCCTCTGCTCTCTATTTCTGGTTGGCTTCCATTAAATGTTTCAATGAATAAAATAATTCCCCTTGACGAAGTAGCAAGAGCTCTGAGTTGGTCTATTGTTTGAAAAATTTACTTTCTCGGATGTAGTATATTTAGAAATGAAAACGAGCTCTATGTTCTTGCGTTTCTCATCATTTTCAATCGAATGTGGCCATCTGAACACTTCAAAACGTGTATTGCATTTTTTCCGGTTGCGTTTTATCTGGATACCTCTTTAGTTACACAGCCTTGCGCAAATAGATGGTGAGCTTAATTAATACCTACATACATTAATACGAAAGGATCAATAACAAAACAAAACTTTTCAAAGTGAGTGGAGCAGAGTCGGCTAGTTCGCGACTAGTTCAAAGCCAGTTATCTCTTCGATCAAAAATTATCCATTTCTTCCCAATTCTTACATAGGAAATTGAAGAAATGATAAATTATTATCACTACCTCTATTCTTATAGCCAAATACTAAATAAGAATGAGGCATGACGAATATGCGATTTACATATTTAGGAAGATTGGTCGTAAATATCTATTCAGTGAGAAAATATCAGGAGACGTTAGAGAGAGAGAGAGAGAGAGAGAGCGAGCGAGTGAGCTAATTTTTAATGCTGGGGCATGGCGCTAAAATTCATGTCAACACAGTGAATTAGAGAAATAATTAGCATTAATTGTTTGAAAGTTTCCATAGTGTGATTTTTTAATAAACAAACTAAAAAAGTTTCAAAATTCATTCAGTGTCATTCATGTAACGTCTCATTTTTGAAAATCATCTATTCGTGACTTCGCTTTGAAAGCTACACACATTTCAATAAATATTCATTTACATAGAGTACATTAAATGAATTAAAATGACCAAAATAATTATTATATACTAAAAGGAGTGGTTTGATAATATTTCGATAACATGTGAACTACTTTTTTTAATTCCTTCCTTCATTAGAACTCACATTGGTGCCTTTCATTTATTTATTTTATTTTAATTTTATTTTATTTTCATTCAAAAAGGAGATTCACATTTATGTTATTATAACCAAAGTAATATTTGGAAACTCTTTAGTTTTTTTTTACTTAAAAAAATCACGCTGTGAAAGCTTACAAACAACTGGGATTAGCATTAAAACATTAAATCGACCCCAGCAGCTAACCTCGCACTACGCCACTTCCGGAAAAATAATGGCCGGCGCGAGGGGAATGCAAACGCGCTATTTTTCGCTTTTCAAAGCATTTTTTATGTAGAAATTATGGACCAAAATTAAAACTTTCAACGGAATCGTGTTATATTTATATCAAAAATTGATATTCTGTAAAAAAATTATAATCGAATTTTTGCGTAGAGTTGTCCTTTAAACCCACTAAGTGCAGTATAAGTAGTTATCATGGTTGTTTGTAAGCCATGTTTCGGCAATAAAACATGTTTTGACCTGATTAGCTGTTATAAATATGCGGAACTCGTCCATTTTTTGTAGTAGGGTCCAGGCATTTAAATAACTGATATTAACCCTTTGGTTTTTCATTAAGCTCCTATTGGGTTGGCATATTAGGCCTCCGTTCGGTCCCAGTCAGATGCCATTATTCTTCAGTAAATTGAGGGTTTCTACCATAATAAAGATGTTACCTCCATTAACTAAGGTGGTTGAGAAGCTTTTATTTACTGACCTTGTAAATTATTTATGGCCGAAAATTCCAACACAGCAGTATGGTAGCAGGCCTGGACGTAACGTCCTTTGGATACCGATTTATCTATATAACGAGGCCGTCGAATCGCTGGACAAAGGCTTAGATTACATGAGAGCACAGACTGACATTTCTAAAGCTTTTGATACAGTCTATAGGGATCAATTGCTGCAACACTTGAGTACCTTTGGGGTTTCTGAATCTTATAGTCATCTGATTAGAGACTATTTTACGGACCGTACCAACCAGTTACAAAATAATAAACAGATTATAAAACCGTCATATAGAGGGATTATCCAGGGTCCTTTACTAGGCCCTTTGATGTATGTGGTCGAAACGGCCGCAATGTATAATCATAGGTTTAATCTGTGTATCCACAGTTATGTCGATGATAATTTTTTGTCCACGCAGTTTCATCCGCATGAGTTAGAAAAAACTTATATAACTTGGAGAAAGATATTAGTTACCTGCAGTCGTGGTATGCTAATCGAGGATTGTCCTTAAACAAGGACAAAACTGTTATTCTTGTGGCCTCTAAAGGCAATCAGAATGGAAATATAATTAAAATCCTCGGGACCATTTTTGACGCCAAATTACAATTTCATGCTTATGTTGATCGAATAGTCACTAGCTTTCATCGCAAACTATATTTAATTCAGAGGCTAAGACAGTTTCTAACATGTAAAGACATGTCAAATTATATTTTAACTGCGATTTATCCGTTGTTAGAGTACGGAGTTGTTTTCTGGGGTGGTGTCAAAACGTGTTAACTGCACCGAATCACCGTTGCTTACAATGATGTCATACGCAGGGCTTTTAATCTCACGAAGTATCAAGCTATAAGTCCAATTTGTCTACATCATAGTCTACCTACGCTTGAAATTATCAGAAAAGTTGGTTTATTGGCCGTACTGTCTTCTGCGCTTCGTTGTAAGGACCATCCGATAGCGTTTGTTTGACAATGGCTGAATGAAGCAACTGGCTTTCGTACAACCAGATATGCAAAATTCAAAATGCCCCAGTTAAGGACAAAATATCGCGACAGACATTTCCCCTTCAACTCCCCTTTGGAATGAACTTCTTTTTGAAATTAGACACTTTCCCCTCGATTGTACAGCACAAGTTTGTAGATTGTCATGTCGTCATTTTAAAAGTCAACTGTACATTTATTTTATCGACAACGTCGTTTAGACTACTTTTGTCTTAAGTGTTAATTTCTTTTCACTTACCCTATTGGGTGCTTTTCAATAATAACAATAATAATAATAATAATAATAATAATAATAATAATATGGTTTTATGCTGATGTTAGCTGGTCATAGCTCAGGATTAGTATAAAATTCTAGTGGTTGCTCGATTCACTCCGGATAAATACGAAGGATGCTGTGGTTCCCTGTCTGGTTTTCCATTCCCCGCATTCGATCACAGGAATGTCATGGGCAAGCAGCTGTGAGGCCAGATCAGCTGTGTTGAGTTCATCACTTATATTTCCTAATCGTAAGCAGAGTGTTTTACGTTGTTTAGTAGGTATAGACCATTGTCTGGTACCCCATTTATCTTGTTCATAGTTATTTTAAACATTAGTGCGGTTAAATTGGTTATTAACTGATCGAGATATCGTACTCTGTTGATCCACCATTGTAGATACTGAACTGGTAGATTGTGGATCATTCCCAACAGTAACGTTACAGTTACTCTCTGTAACCTTTGGCTTGGTTGGCTTATAGCCATTTATCATAGAAGGAATAGGTCTTGATAAAATCCTTTCTTTAGAAGAAGGTGTTTTTTATCATATCATTAGCCTGACTTAAGGGTTCATTAACATCGAAAGTTGGTGTATTTACAAATAAAGGAGCCTCGTTGGTTTTCATTACATAAGTTAACAACTTAGTTAGCACGTCATTTGTCGAATTGATATGTTTAGCTATTGAATTCTAGTTAGCTCATTATCAATAATTCTTGGAAACGAACATTCAGTCATCGCACTATCAGCATTTCAGTTTCCAAAGTATACACTTTCCCACAGAATATAGCCAAAATTTATTTTTAGGAAATGTTTGGATCTGCTGTGCTACCAAATAAGCTAGCTGAAATAAATTTTGAAATATCTTAAAAATAAATACATGAAAACGCTTAAAAATTATAGTGTAAAAATTCTTAATAAACATTTGAAAAATTTTTTTTGAAAGGTTCACAATGGAAGGACCTCTCCAAGGATGCCACTGCTAGTGTAAATAATTTCTTACTCACGTAATCTTACTTTAGATGTACATTTGATGTTGTTGCAATTCCTTTCTTCTCTCGATGTCTTGAATCAAAACTTGGCAATTCATCTCTTTTTGTAGTCTAGCGATCGCCAATGCTTCTATTGATCTGCTTACCATTCGCTCAATATAACACGGAGCTAAAGGAGTGCTTCCTCTGTTGTCTTTGCACTCTTTCTCAATAGTCTGCTAACTTTTCATTATCTCCAGTTACTAATCATTTTTAAAGATTTTCAAAAAATTGTTAAGTACTAAGAACTCTCTTTTCTAAGAAAAGCCTGAGTAACAGGAATTCTATGCATTGTTACAAATTTTACCTTTCATTGGTGGTCATGAGATATATATTGTTGATCCCTGCCTAGTGTTGGTGCATTGCATGTTGGCACCATTGTTGATATGTATTGTTGCACAAACATTTCCTTGCATTGTTGGTCATGAGATATTTCATGAGGTATCAAATGAGATATTATTAATGAGATATTATTTCATGAGATATTAATTGAGATATTATTAATGAGATATTATTTCATGAGATATTCATGAGATATTGTTGGTCATGAGATAATAATGAATATCGATTTTTTATCGATCATTATTATTTTTTTGAAATCTGAGGTAGACAGTGACCTTCCTCATGCTTTGAAGGTCAAGTATGCAAAATTTCATCAAGATCGCAATAAAACTGTAAACTTGTATAAGAAACAAACACACCCACAAACAAACCCACAAACATCCTTCTTTATAAATATAGGCTAGCAGAGGACACGGCGTTGCTCGGGATAATTACGCTTGTAGGTAAATAGAACAACCTCAAAAAGCTAAATTAAACCTCCAAGTTGGTTAAATAATAACTCAATAACTACAATATAGAACGAAGGGACTATCCATTCTAAGAAAAATCCGAAAGACAGGAATTTTCCTCTTCACTGTCAAAATCCATTCTAGGTGATATACCAGGACTTGATTTACCGAAAAAAAAATTTTTAAAGGCTTACAATGAATGGACCTCTCCAAGGATGCATTCTAGTCTAAATAACTTTTTACTCACGTAATCTTACTTTAGATGTACACTTGATGTTGTTGCAATTTCCTTTCCTCTTTCGATGTGTTGAAGCAAAAATTGGCCATTCATCACTTTGTGTAGTCTAGCACTCGCCGATTCTTCTATTTACTTGCTTACCATTTGCTCAATACAGCACGGAGCTAAAGGAGTGATTCCTCTATCGTCTGTCACTCTTCTTCAATAGTCTGCTAACTCATTATCTCCAGTAACTGATCATTTTTAAAGATTTTCAAGAAATTGTTAAATACTAAGAATTCTTTATTCTAAGAAAAGCCTGAATAACAGGAATTCTATGCATTGAATTCTATATTGCAAAAACTTTGCCTTGCATTGTTGGTCATGAGACATATATAGTGTTGGTGTATTGCGTGTTGACACCATCATTGATTACTATCTTTGCACAAACTTTTATTTGCATTGTTGGTCATGAGATATTTCTCATTAATATGCCCTGCCATAACCATGAATATCGATTTTTTATCAATATTTATTATTTTTTCGAAATCTGAGGTAGACAGTGCCCTTCCTCGTGCTTTGAAGGTCATGTATGCGAAAGTTTATCAAGAGCGGAATAAAACTGTAGATATGTGTAAAAAACAAACAAAGAAACAAACCCACGAACAAACCCACAAACAAATAAACATCCTTCTTTATATATATAGAAAGATTACCCCATTTATAATTCACAATTTCTTCATTTCCCAGCACTAGTTCATTAACAGCCTTATTTATTAAGTTATATAAATCTTTTAGATTATCAATTTTATCACTTATTATATTAATTTGCTTTGTAAGTTCACGAAATATACAATTTGATGATCGTTTTCTCCCAGATGCAAGTCGCGGAGAAGAGTCATTATTTACCTGTTGTTGCTTCTCTTCACAGATGGCGCCAAAGGTATTTGTAGAAGCCTCCATGCTACTTCCCATTGAAGCCATTTCTAAATTCTAAATAGCTGATTGTAGGAGGATAATTTTACTGTTTACCAGTTCTTTATGTTTAGTTTTTTGATTCTTGGTAAGTCCTGTGGTATCCACAACCAATAACCTCACCTCTTTTTATATGAATCCATGTTTTCTCTCCATTTACTACATCGACTAGGGAATACCATCATCACCTTTACTATTAGCCGCCTTTTTTTTACCATTCAGGAAGATTGGTTATAAATATCTACTCAGTAAGTGAGAAAATATCAGGAGACATTAGAGAGAGAGAGAGAGAAGAGAGAGAGCGAGCTAATTTTTAATGCTGGGGCATGGCGTAAAAATCCATGTCAACATAGTTAAATAGAGAAATAAATGGAAAAATAAACTTTTATGAAAAATAAGCTTGTGTACAATCAGACCAATTCAGCAAGAAATGCGCTGAAAAGGTTTATTCAACGGCATCTTTGAGAGCTTATGTGATAACCCTTAGCTGTCACCCCCATCACTCACCGTGAACCATGAGGACCACTATCTGATAAAGCTCACAGGGATAAAGTGCAGAAATCAGCTTCTGTAAATTGTTTACTGACATTAACTAAAATTATTGTGTCCAGTAAACAATACGGCCTTAGTAAGTTGTCGAAGTACTTTTGACAGAAAAAAAGCTGCACAATATGCGGAAAATGAAAACCATAAAACAACTTCTATTCATTGGCATTGTGAAGTTTAGATGCTCAATTAGCACATGCAACCATTGCTCAACAAACAACCACATCATGTACATATTGACACAGTTAAACACATTAAATTTAGCTTATGGACCCCTGCAAAACAAGTGTGAAAGAATGAAAAACTCTAATAGAGCTCAGTCACCCGAATTCAACTTCAAATGATTGAAAAAAAATATCAATCAATGTTGTTGAGTTCGCATATGTAAGCAACAGACCTTAAACAGTGTTGGTTGTAAACACTTAATTAGTCAAGTTAAGTGAACTTGAAAGTATTCGGTGTATTTGAGAAGGCAAATTCATAACTTAAACACAACCATTTTAACCTGTATACTCGGTATAATTAATTAGGGCAACATTATATTTATCAGTAAGAAAAAAAAGTGTTTAACATCAAGAGAGTAAATATTAAAAAATAAGACTAAAACTCATTGATACAATAGGTGACCGATTAGAAAACATGTAAAGAGTCTAGATTGCCAAAAAATGCCAGGAAAACATCCTGTCAATCACAGGTCAGTATGGAAACAAAAGTTGCAAACCACATTTTAATGACACCAAAAAAGTAAAAAACGCAGGCAAAAGAAAAGGAAAACGAGGTTTGACCTTAATCCTGTTTGTACGGTTTAAAAATGGGGATTGGACGAAAAAACGTGGGCCCTAGAGTCAAAGAGAATCGAGCTCAGACCACCACTAAACCAGTGAATGAAAGCCTGATGCTCTACCCTCAAGGCTCACAGTCAAGAAACAGTGAACAGTCAAAGTATAGAATGTTACCTACATAGCATTAACTATGCTCTCTGTTAAAAGAGTAAACTATGAGAGAGAGACAAAATTATTAAAAATACAAACAACAAACTAAGCAAGCAGAACACAAAATTCACAAAGAGTGGAAGAAGAAAATTAAACATTCGTATTGGGAAACTGTATTAATGAAGTTTGTGATATCGATTGTTAACCCTCTAATTCACCTAGTCAAAGTTGTCAATAGTCAATTTAAATAATATATTCATTCAGAAAATTTAAATTTAAACAATACACCCTGAAAAGAAATAGTAATTTAAAAGAGGGTGTAAATTATCTTGGAAAAATTTTGATTATTCTAGAAACAAATAATAATTACTAATTAGGTAAAATATCCTGGGGCAGAAGTACGTTTACCATGCCTTGTATTAGTAGGTATATATAGTGGATCCAGAGTAGAGTTAATTGTGAGACAAGTTAACTTAAGAGCCCTTTTGCATTGAGAACCACTTGCTTGTTACACTTGGGCATAACCAAGATTTATGAAATTAATCTTATCAGCCTCAGGACATCAGAACATGGTCGCAAACACGTGATTAATCAAGATGTCATCAGCCAGATGAGTGACCACACCCAAAACAAGGACCACCACTACCAAAAAGAAAGACAACACCCGAAATGGCAATACCCAAAATTTAGAAAAATGCCAAATAAAAATTTAAGAATAATAAATAAAAATGAAAAATAAATTTTAATATATATATAACTGATGTAACATCACGAGAAAGCCCATCATGTGACCAGAAAATGGCCGCCCTGACGTCAATTTGAGGGGGTGGGGTGGTCACATGACACAAATACTGCTTGCAGATTTTGTGCTTTTGGGCACTCCCACCTTATTATATATTCACCTTAAGTGATAAGTCTTCTAGCAGGGTGTTTCTAAATTATCTCCCGTATTATACATATTTATTACTCAAAAACAATTACAGATTTTAGCGTGATTTTTCATTCACAAATAAAAACTCAAAGTTTCTTACACTCACGTGAGTTGGTAATGAATCTTGGTTGGCGCGTTGTTCCATTTTTCCCAAAAGTTAGTAAACCATGGTGATTGTTCAAGAAAAAAATCTCAATACATGTTATGGCTTGCGGAATTTAAGTCAATGATTAGGGTTCAAAGAATGTTCAAAACAAAGTTTAAAAAGATCCTACAAATCATAAGTCAATTGAGCTATGGCATGAAAATTTTTTAAACACATGCAGCCTGTTACGCAAAAAGGGTGCTGGCAGAACTTCAGTGACACCATAGAGAGTATAAGTCAGGGAGGCGTTCGATCATAGTTGCAATAAATCACTTCGTCAAGCGGCTCATCAACTGGATATGCCATTTACATCCGTACATAAAATAATGTAGCACCATCTTCGTCTTACACCTTAAAAAATCCAGATGGTGCATGAACTGTTTATTTCATGTGTTTATTTCTAAGATATTACAAAATATAATAAGAAAAAAAAGAGTCAGAGCCAAACCAGATTATTTGCTAGCATAGCAGATCGAAACATTTCATAAAAATACATTTTGACTATATTCTGTGTGAATATGAATATTTTTGAAACCCAGATGCTGATAATACATTAATTGAGCATTCGTTTTAAAGAATTATTAATAATGAACATAGAATTAAGATGCAGTGACAGGAATAAACCAGGCAGCATCTATTGTGGAGGCAAAGATGTCACACGTGTCCACCTTGAGCTGCTTATCAAACGTCCAGATGACTGGCAAAAATTTGTCTCTGGAAAGGAAAGAGAAAGAACAAGTATTGGTCAGGGAAACTCTACAGCTAATTCATGAAAAGCTATATGACATTGGAAACATTTAAACAACGGGAGTTTTGAATAGAGCAAGAGAGTGTACAAGCTTCTATGTCAAGGGCAAGAAAAAGTTGGTTCCAAAGTATCCAGTGATGTTTGCCTGTGGTGAAGATGGACATTGTTTTAATCTGAGGCAAGTCAAAAAGAGTATAAATTAAGTTCTGGTATTTATTTATTTATTTATTTATTTATTTATTAATTAGGTATAATACATCGGAGCTCATCTAAGACCAGTATGGTGATAAACCGACATGTTAGGTCTTAGGGGGCTCCATGATACAAATTACAAAGGTGGAATACTACAACAATTACAGAGTGAAATTTAGAAAATATATATACACATATATATAAAATAAATAGGGATCCATAATAAAATATATTTTTATATTTAATACATAAAAAACAGGGGATTAGTGTCAGTTGTTTTAAGAGGAGGATTGTTTAATTAATGAATGTATAATATATGTATAAAGTAGCAAATCATCAAATTAGATAAATATAATTTACATCAAAAAATATATATTCAATTGTAATAAATTGGCAAAAAATAAAGTTATTTAAGGTTCGGATTAGAGGAAAGATGACTGGCTGAGTGTATTAAGAAAGGGTTTTAAATTTCTTTTAAAAGAAGCAGGGTATGGAGCTAGCTGCAGATGCTCAGGCACATGGCCCCACCAATTTACACCAGCAACAGAAACACAGTTGTTTTAATAATTTCGACGGACTAATGGGGAAGCAAATCAGGTTGAATAAGTGTGAAAATCTAGCTGATGTTGTATTGTTGGGGGATTAGAAACGATTAAATGTCTATTAATAATTTTAAATGTAAACGTTAGTAATTGTTGGATATACATTTGAAAAATAGTTAATATTTTACAGCTTCCAAAGTAGGGTGATACATGAGATCGTATTGGGAGTTTCAGTAGAATCCTAAGAAACCTATTTTGGCATTTCTGTTTTTCGGATTTTTCATAGAATGGATAGTCTTTTCACTGTGTGTTGTATTCATTGAGTTATTATTTAACCAATTTGGAATTATAGTATAACTTTTTGAGATTGTTCTGTTTACCTACAAGTGTAATTATCCCAAGCAACGCCGGATCCTCTGCAGTAGTTAAAAAAAGTGTCATTCTGGAACAATTTTGCCCCAACATGGCCACCACCAATTCCAGCTCTCTGATTGGTGAGATCAGACTACATGAGCATCATTTTGTGTTGTCACTTCCCATCGCCATTTTGAATGAAGGATTATGGGATCGCATCTCTTGGTGGGAAATTCAAAATGATCTTTTGTATAGATGACTATAAGGAAAAAAGCTTTTTTTAAATATTATTTCCTTCTTTTTTTTTACAAAGACTTTATTCCGTTTAACTCTTACCAGTTTTAGTTGATTATTAAATGATTTTTATTTATAATAAAAGAATTATTGTATAAGTTGTAATAAAAAAAAGTAAAAAATTGGAAATTCAAATAATTATGGTGTGAAAAAGGATGAAAAGAAATTTTTATTGTCTCCAGCAGATTCGGTCCCACTCACGAAAATGATAACATGTAAAAAAGTTTGATTGTCTTCAGTATCCTCGGGTTTTCTCCTTGTTACTCCCTGTTTTGCCTGTTGAATGATGACAGCTTCTATCTCGAATAGTGCTTACAGGATAAGGTCGTATTTCTCCTTTTTTATTTTTATGGTCGAGAAAAGTGAGCAGGATTTTTCACATGTGCTACGATAACCAAACTGTTTCTCATCACGTTTTTTGAACTTATAAAAAGAAAAAAATATTTACTTTGTGTATTTGAAAATGTTATTAATTTAATTTTTTTACAAAATGGTTTATATATATATAAGTTAATTTTTAACTTGGTTATGAAATGAATAGTCACTAATTTTTAAGATATGCATTTTGGCTGTCATCATTGTTGCTGATATTGACAACGGTGACGATGATGGGATGATGATGACATTAACAAAATCTGGATATATGAATATTTAAGTTTCACTTGCTTGTTATTCATTTTTTATGAAATGCATAAGTTTCAAATTGTATTTAGTGTTCTGTATTTTTTATTTTATAACGGCCTTATGACCATGTTCTTATTCCATTGTGCCATGAGGCGTGGGTGGGTGGGGCGGGGCGGGGCAGAAGGTACCCCCAATTATAATGCACACTCACTCGCGACATTTTATGTTCTCTCCGCATTTTATTTCCACCAAAATAAACACACATTTGGTGGATTTACAGTATCATGCACAAATTTTGCCTAATTTTTATGATTTCCACTGCAAGTCACCCAAATGGGTGAATTTCCAGTTCCGTGCACACATTTTGCACAATTTTCGTGATTTCCACCACAAGTCACCCAAAATGGGTGGATTTACGGTTTCGTGCACAGGCTTTGTCAAATTTTAATGCTTTCCACCGCAAGTCACCCAAATGGGTGGATTTACAGTTTTGTGCACACTTTTTGGAAATTTTTCATGATTTCCACCGCAAGTCACCCAAATGGGTGGATTTACAGTTTCGTGAACACGTTTTCCCAATTTTCATGATTTCCACCGTTAGTCACCCAAATGGGTTGATTTACAGATTTGTGCACACGTTTTGCCAAATTTTCATGAATTCCACCACAAGTCACCCGAATGGGAGGATTTCCAAATTCGGGTGGGGCTAGCACGTTACGTCACTGCTCATGTTAGGGCATGTCTGGTTTGTCAACGGACAAAAAAGAATTTTACACGAGCACCGTGGCAGCCGGGTATCAATGCTAGTTACCCATTCCAAAAATGGTTATGGATATTGTCGGGCCCGTAGAATGTTCAAGAATGGGTAGTAGATATTATAACAGATGTACTGACTCAGTACCAGACGCCATACCGTTGGCCATGCAGTCTGCAGCCGCTGTAGTGAACACGTTCATCCAATTGGTTGTATGCAGATATGGCTTCCCACAGCAAGTCATCAGTGACAGGGGTGCCAATTTTGCATCTGAGGTCTTTGCCAGGGTGTGTCATGACTTGGGAGTGTGCCATAAAGTCACTACTGCATATCGGCCAAACTCGAATGGCATTGCAGAATGATGTAATAAATCGCTCTGTGAGGCCATTCAGGCATTGTGTGACGACCATCCTGAGGAGTGGGAACAGGTGCTGAATTTTGCCCTGTTCTCACTGTGCACCCGTTGTCACCAGACCCTTGGGAAAGTGCCTGCATACCTCCTTCTTGGATTTGATCCCATGATGCCATGCGAATGGAGGTCGGAATTCAACGAGCAACTGACAGAGGAAGATGATTGGAATGCAATGAGCCGATACCACTCTGAGATGGTGGCTCAGTTGACCCATATCTGACAGCAGGTCAGTTTATGGGATCACTTGAAGCGGATGCAAAAACTGGTGCAGTTGAATCGTCGCAAGGCAACCTGCCAGATTGTGGTTGGCAGTCGTGTGTGGCTCCTGCGGATGGGGGGATAAAAGAAAAAGTTCTCAGCAAAATTCTTGGGTTCTTTTCGTGCAATCGAAGGCGGCCGGCATCACGATTGGAGGATAGTGCATATAGATCAACTGAAGCCAGTTGTTTTACCGAACAAAGAGCAGGGAGCAATGCGTAGGACGTGCGGTGTTGCGATTTGCCAAGGCAGTCCTAAAAGTGGACATGATGATGATGAGGAAGGGGTTGATGATGTGGTAGAATATCTCCCTGTTTATTTCAAGTCCGAACGACAATGGTATGGGGAATCGTGGTGATAGTCCACAGCTTAGATTGTCATTCTCTCATAAACCTGTGGAGGAACAGAGAGAGATGGAGGAGGGTGGTGTGAATCATAGCCCTTCTATTGGTGGACTATCGTGTGCTTAATGTAGGTAAAAAGGACAGTGGGGTTGTCAGTATTGGCGCAAGATGCTCAACATCAGGGAGAAGCATCACCTAAGTCAGCCCAGTGGAACACTGAGGGCAGTTTTCCATTTTTATGGAGCAAGTCCCCATTTGACACTGGCCCTAAGCTTGGATTTTGTATGTTGCCCGAATGAAAGTTGATATGCATATGTTGTACTTGTTGTATTATGTAGCCCTTGGGAATAGAAGAAACTTGGTTCTTTTGTTCTTAAGAGGGGGCGTATGTGACTGGTGTCAGTGTGTGTTTAATGTTGTAGTGTACCATGTTTGTTTATTTGTTTTCTTGTCTCTCGTTGTGTGAGGATCGTTTTTATCCAGCTTGGTTGGAGTGGGTGTGGTCGTTGTGGTGCATGGTGTTTTGCGTGTGCTTGTTGGCATTTGTTGTGTTTTTTATAAATGCGTGGTGCTTTTTTTTTAAGTAGGGTATTTTTCATTTCTTGAACCGTGACTTGTATAATTTTTATTTTGTTGGGAAGCTGCAACAATTGTAAGTAAAGATTTATTTTGAGCTTTGTTGTTGCAGCTCTTCGCTGAAAAAGAGCGATCAACAAAGGTTGCTTTTACAATACTGTTTCGATGGTGGCACTTATTCCACGGTGCCAACCCAACACACTATCATGTGACTGTTGCATTACTTCCAACTGCAAGGGGTTGGGGATCCATATGCACCCTCTACCCCCCGGGTGCTTCTCCATATGAGCAGGCTGCGTTGCTCTGAAAACACTCCCCTGTTCTGCCGTACAATGTTTCCATTGCTGATCTGCCCCTTAATCTGCTGCCCCCAGGAGTCCAGCTGTCCCCCATTGAGTCTGCCCGGCAGGTGTTGAAAAGACAGCTGGAATTCCTCCAGTTGTAATGACCAATGCAGCAGCTGCTGATTGGTGTCTCACATACGCTTCAAGAACACCAACGCATGATGGTCAGTCATCACCCTAGTCGGAAACCCCAAAATAATGTGGCGGATATGTGGCACGGCTCAAACGACTGCCAACGCCTCTTTTTCTATAGTGGCGTAATTTAATTGCGCCCCCTTTATATTTTTGACTAAGGAATGCGATCCGCTGCATAATCCCATCCATCTCTTGTTGGAGGACTGCCCTGATCGCACTCTTGGACGCATCAGTAGTCAAAACAAACGGCAAGGAGTAGTCGGGAGAACAGCACACTGGCGCCGTAGACAAAACCTGCTTAACCTGCTCCAATGCCTTCTGGCAATCAGGGCTCCAATGTAAAGCTACACTATTCTTGGTCAACTTGGTGATGGGAACAAGAATGCCAGACAGGTCCAGAAAGAGGGGCCAATAAATATTTAAGGAACCAACGATGCTCTGCACCTCTTTCACATTACGGGGTCCCTCAGTTGCTGTAACATGACCACACTGTCCGGGTCGGGCTTTGACCCAGGTAATGCACCTCCCGCATGCAAAATTGGCACTTAGATGGCTTAATAATCAAGCCTCTCTCACGGAACTGGCTAGACACCCATTCCAACTCCTCTAAATGTCACCCTCATCACCCCAGCACATCAGCCACATCATTCCTGAACAAATCCTCATACTTGTAAATTAAGCAGTGTAAGGCACTTTCCTCACTGGTTCCCATGTTGCCCACATTAAGACCCTCTATGGGGGCACACACTTCCATCTCTCACACCATCATTCTCCCCTTTTTGCCCTAACACCACTATACATCTCCAAACTCTCCAGTTACTCCAAGCAACAACACTGCATCTATGGACCTGTTCTTCAGTCTCCCATAATCCGCTATTCTGGACTACCAAGTCCCTGTTTGGACACCAATAATGTGCCCTGAAGCGTGGGTGGGGGGGGGGGGGGAGAAGGTACCCCCAATTAAAACGCACACTCACGCTTGACAGGAGCGGGTTGTTAGAACTTGCAACGGGAGGGATAAATGAAATTAACCCAAACAGCAGGCATTTATGCAAATAACAGTAAACATTTTCTTCATAAATAGTTCAACTCAATCAAGCAGATAATTCTTAGAGAAACAAATAGATTTCGGGCCCCTAATCAATAACACTGTTCAACAACAAAAAAATTACTGAATAGAGAAGCATTGTTTGTCAGGTAATTTTTAAATGATGCTTATTTTTGCCTATCAGGTCTCAATTTTTCGTAAATCGTGATTGAAATTTTTATATTTTTATGTAAATTTGACACTTACACATAAGTTTCAAAATTAATTAATATATTTTAAATATATGTATATTTTTTTATTTTCAGCTACATATAATACTTTAATAATTGAAAATGCCTAGAGGAACTTGTAAAAACAATCTAGATAATTTTTTTTATATTTGTGGATGTGTAAAAACAAAGGTTTATAAGCGAAAAATATCAAATTACGTCAAAAAACTTTATAATCTATATTTCGAAATTGAAATGGGAGATCAAGATAAGAAATGGGCACCACATATGTGCTGTTTGTTTTGCTGCCTTGCTCTATCAAAATGGGCAAATGGTTCTGGAAAGAGCCTCAAATTTGGTGTTCCGATGGTCTGGAGAGAGCTGCAAAATCACACTGAAGATGCTATGTCTGTCTTATTAAAACACAAGGTAAATATATGTTAACTTCATATTTTTAATTAAATTCTAGTTTCAGCCTTAGTTTTATTACTCATTAGCCTTCTAAATAAAGTGAAATGGTATTCATGTGTTATTTTTATTTCAGGTATTACGAAAAAAAAAAAATCTGTCAAATACCCAAATCTTAGATCAGCGATCCGTCCTGTGCAACATTCTGAAGAAATTCCTGTTCCACCAAGACAAGACCAAAGGCTGAAGATTTATTGGCATTTTCCGAATCCGAACAGTCAGAACCAGAAGGTGCATCTTCATTTAAGCATGATGAATCTTTCGAGATGGAAGCTTCAAAATCAGAACCAAGTCTCTTCACCCAAAATGAGCTAAATGATCTCGTGAGAGATCTCACTTTAACAAAACATCAGAGTGAAATGCTAGCTACAAGAAAATAATATGCTGCATAAAGATGTTCGAGTGTGCAAGTTCAGATCGCGTTCTGATGACTTTGTACATTGATTTATTTAGAAAACAATTTGTCATATTGTAATAACATTCTTGGACTGTTCATGAATTTGAATTTGAGCTACGATCCTACTGAATAGAGACTGTTTATAGATGCTTCACTTTACAGTATAAAAGCTGTACTTCTGCATTATGGAAACTCCCTAACATCGATTCCAGTTGCCCATTCGGTAGTTTTAAAAGAGAATTACGAAAATTTGGCATTTATTCTAAAAAATATAAATTACGAACAGCATAAATGGCAAATCTGTTGTGATTTAAAATTTGTTGCAATTTTGAGTGGACTTCAATTAGGTTTCACAAAATATATGTGCTTCCTATGCAAATGGGATAGCCAGGCTAAAAGAACAACATTACATGCGTTTAGAATGGGAACCTAGAAAAGGTATGCCAGGCTCCCACAACATCATTCAAGAAACATTTGTGGTAAATGAAAAACATTCTCCCTCCCTTGCATATTAAATTAGAATTAATCAAGCAAATGGTAAAGGCCCTAGACAACGATAAATCTGCTTTTAAGTATATGAGAGGAAGGTTTCCCAAATTAAGTGATGAAAAAGTAAAGGAAGGTAAATTTGTTGGTCCACAGATTAGAAAACTTATGCTTGACGATGCTTTTGATGCTACTATGACTGAACTGGAACTAGCAGCATGGGTTAGCTTGAAGAGAGTATGTAATAGTTTTTTTGGGAAAGTGTAAGTCTGCAGATTATGATGTTTTTGTGGCTAATTTGATTAAATCGTAACAGAGATTGGGATGTAACATTTTCTCCACTCCCATCTTTCATTTTTTCCGGAAAATCCGTCAGATCTAAGCGATGAACACGGTGAACGATTTCACAAAGACATAGCTACAATGGAAACTTGTTACAAAAGAAAGTGCAGCCAAGCTATGTTGACAGACTTTATTTGGGTTCTACAACGAGATGAGCCTAAGAAGAATAAGAAAAAGCATAAGTACAGTTAAAGATAGCTCACAGTTTATATTTGATTCTTTTATGGCTTTTTCTTGCAATTTAAGTTAATTTTACAACTTTTTGAAACGTTTCATCAAGTTAAATCGTAGAAATAAATAGTTAAAATAGTATATTTTCTTTGCAAATCTAAATATAGTTGAATATATTGGTAAAATATAATATACAGTCATTAAATTTTCATTTAAAATCATTTTAATTAATTAAGTGAAACTATAGTGTTGGGTCTAAAATGCCTTAATTTACAGAAATCATAAAATTTTCGTATGCGATTTACCAAAAATTGAGACCCGTTAGACAAAAAGGGTTTGCAGATTAGGAATCTGCACACCCAAATTACCAAAACACAACTACTCTTCACCTAGTAATTTTTTGAAGGTTAAAAATTGCTGGACAGTGTAATCTTTAAATCCATAACAAAAAGACATAATGAGTCACAAACTAAATGACAGATGGGTGGAACACTGGAATTGCTAGCGAGAAACAAATGCAATACTTAATATTCCCACAAGAATACAGTTACGACCACTTAACACCTGCTAAACAGTGCTCCCAAACATTTAAACGAGCAGAGGGGCATCCAAAACACGTCACGCTTTCCTTGGATGCATTCATTAACACAGGCGCCTATAACCACAGCATGCCTTGAAGAGTAATCTGGGGAGAGAGCAGTAACCCCAACATAAAGAATACTGACGCAATGACGCAAACACTCAAACAGCACCCCCCCCCTCCTACTCGCGATGCAGAGTGAAACAATATAACATATAGAAGTGGTCGCTCTGTTCAAAGGGTCTGCATAATCCAAATGAAAAGCTTCCAGATCTCAGTTAACAGCCCATGTGCCCAGTTGGGACCTATCTCTAGCAAAAATACAATTAACTAGCTTACAATTACAATTAGCTAAAACAAGACTTAAAAAACATGAATTCAAGGGGGCGCAACAAAAGTTACGTCAGAGGTACAACTGCAAAGCAACTTTCGTATGTTGTGTTAATAAAGATCGCCAACAAACAAAATAGTTCCGTAAAAATTTGCTGTTCTAAATCAGCGACAATACCCTTTTATTACGAAAAAAGTAAAAAGTCAGTTTAAAAAGTTCTCACCCGTAGGAAAGTCACAACGCCAAACTTCTTATCTTTGAAGCACTGACTCCCCTCATGGCAAACAGAAGAGCATTCCAAAACTTACTGTCGCCCAAACAATGTCGCAAACAAAGTTTTTCCCTCTTAAATTGCAGAGACGACAGGCCAAAAGAAAATGCCTTCCTAATAGTTGGATCCCTTCGCAGAAACATTGACTCTTACATTACACAAGGTCTTCACACATTTTGCCTTTTTAATTGTAGACAGAAATCGGCATGAAACAAAAAACATAGGCATCGCTGCAACGAGGGAGATGGAACGAACGACGCCTTCATACATTCATGCTTCCCTGCACAGCACTGTTGCAGCACGTATTGCTCCCTCAACAAAGGCGCTCACTTGCAACCTTTGCTGAGAGCTCTTTTTCAGCGAAAAGCTGCAACAACAAAGCTCAAAATAAATCTTTGCTTACAATTGTTGCAGCTTCCCAGCAAAAAAAAAAAACTATATAAGTCACGGTTCATGAAATGAACAATACCCTTCTTAAAAAAAAAACACCACGTATTTATAAAAAACAGAACAAACGCCAACAATCACATCCCAAACTCCATGCACCATAACAACTGCACCCACTCCAACCAAGCTGGATAAAAACTATTCTCACACAACGACGGACAACAAAACAAATAAACAAACACGCTACACTACAACACAACACTAAATACACACTGACACCAGTCACACCATCAAAAATATAACTTTTATCATCATAAGCGGTTAAGCATGTTTTATTTAATTCTATTGTATAACTGTCCAATGCTTTCAATGATTTTTATAGGGTAAAGATATTTTTTTGTTCTTTCATAATGCTTATGATGAACTTGACTTACTAATATTTTTTTTTGAATTCCTTTTCCCACTTTTCTAATTTTTCCTCCATATGATAAATTTTCATTTCGACTGTAATCCGACAAATTCCTCTATTGGTTCCCCTCCAGTTTCATCTTTAAATTTTCCAGGTAAATTTTTGTTTTGGTTTGAAAATATGTCGCGTTTTTTAGGATAGTTTGATGTGTCAAATTTATCCAAGTTCTCTCCCAAGGTTTTATTATAGACATCATGTGTTTTAATAAAATAAGTTAGAGAATGAGTGTCGGTAAACAATGGTTTACATTTTTTGTGGGTAGGTTGTTAACATATGTTCATAATGAAACTTATACATAATTTCCTTAGAGATATCCAAAACGGAAAAGGTGATGTAAATCGGTTTGTTTAAAGTAACCTTTAATCGTTGTAGTCTGAACAATGCAAGTTCTCGTTTAAAATCTCAAAATATTTAATAATAGGTTTAGTTATTATTTTTTCCAGTTTTTTGTTTTGTCATATTTTGAATATTAATTTCTTTCTGTACGTTTCAGATTGATTTCCCATAACTACTGTTCTTTAATTATTTAAAGAAATCTTTTTTGAATTCTGTGGACACAGATTGTCGCTTATCTGTATTAAAGTTGATGAAGGGTTTAAACCACAGTTTTTGGATGAAAGTTTGGCAAAAGTGTGCCCAAAACTGTAAATCCTTTTGTTTGGAATTTAGTTGGTGTTAACTTTCTAGTCTTTTTGGGTAAACCATATTGTTCATTTAATTTTTTATTAAAAGGGAATAATATGTCTGTTCTGATCTCGATGGATTCAGATGCCAATGGATAATCCGAATGACGCTTATGGATGTAATCTGGGTATTCGAGATCAACCTCCATAACATATCTAATGTCCGATTCATCAGATACCTGTATTACATTTAACATATCAATCTCTTCGCGATTTAACTGTTTAAAAGTTGAATATGATAATGATTTTGACAATGCAAATCTATATAAATTGTTTGCATCATTGTATACTATGTAGGTTTTTTCTTTCTGACTATCAAAATTTTGTAGTTACACTTTAGCATAACGATGAGAAATCATAAGAATACACGCACACCTCTTTCAAAGAACATATAAACATCAATGTCCTGAAACTGCATGATTTTCTCTTTTCTCTCTTCCCATGCTAATCCAGGCAAGCTGAAATAATGCGTGGGTTCAAGTTGATAGTATTTAATACTGACTTGAAGAAAGCTTTCAAAAATTTCAGTCAAACACTGCATGGCTGTGATTAAATAAATGTCATGAAAATCACCCATTGTTTGACATTTTGTTGCTGACCACACATTTTTTGCATGTTCATAATCCTTGTCGGAAATGTTTTCATCTGTCAAAGTGGAATAAAAACATTCCTGAGGAGGTAAAGTAGTTTTATTAAATCTTTCAAACTGTCCATGTATTCGTAAAAATAAATTCCTTTCCGAGTTAAAGGATTTCCATTTTCTTGAAAATATGATTTCAAAATCAGAAATTCATTTAATGTTAATGTTAAATTTTCCATAGACGAAGTTAGAAAATGATAGGAATCTAAAAATAAGAGCTTTTGATTTTTTAACGCGATAAATTTTTCAATCAACGTGGAATAACACTGACATTTGTATCTTTAATAAACGTGAATAATAAGACTTAAAATTATGGAAAAAGATTGGAAGAGTTTTGATATGTTTATAATAGATTACAACTCTGGTGAGCGATTCCTCTCCAACATCCAGTGGCCATGACCTGTGTCTTTCACTTCTGTTGGTAAGAATTCTTTTTCGCAAATATGAGAATTCGTGGAGTTTTTAAAAGTAATTTCAACGTCATGGTTTACAATGAGCTCCTTTTTTCTGACTTAAAAAGAGCCAAATTTTTATATAATCGCTCGACAGATAGGAAAAAAATTTTTCAACGCAATCTTTCTCCTCTGTAGACTCTTCTATTTACAATTATTTTTTCTTTAACAATAATTATGTAACAAAATCCACAGGGAATGTGTTTTTTCTTATTAGTGTGTATAAGAACGATTTGAATTTTTCTAATATGCACTCAAAATCCGCGTCAAAAGGAATGAATAATTAATTATCATAGCCATTGAAGGATAAGTGAGTGACTTTGGGCATTTCTGACAACTGCGGCTTATTCTGACAAGAAAAAGTTTTATGATCTTCTAATTTTGAATTTATTGTAAAAGAAATTAAAAAATGGGACATACAAATCTGTGTTTTTTTTGTTCTACAAAGTGCATTAAAATTTCATATAGTACAGTAATGATTATCATTCAAAAGTAACATTTCCACTTCTTTATTACCTTTAAATGAACTGACATACAGAGGAAAAACTGTTTTCTTTTTATATCCGTATACATGAACTGTGATGTTGTTGTCAGTTTCAAATTTCCGGATGTCGTTAACCAACGTAGGAAATTGGATACTATGTAATTTTAGATGTTTTACATATTTTTTATAATGACTTACGCGATGGGGATTTTGAAAACGATAGGGACCTGCTAACACGGGATAAATGAAGCAACGATTACCAAAGCTTTTCACATATACTAATACTTTTTTAGATTTTAAATATTCATTCAATGTTGTATGACATCCACCTATATAACAGTTTATATTTTCCAAAGTGGACATTGCACTTATCAAAATTTTCGATAATCCAACGCGATCCATAATTTAAAAAAGTTTCAGTTTTGTCATTAATAATTTTTAATGCGTCTTCACTTTCTTTCTGATTTAATTAATATGAATCTCAGTTTTATTACAAAAAAAGTTATGTTTTTCGGGTTGTTCGATTCAGTTGTTGTGACTTTGATCATAGAAACCGTAAGAAATAAGAAGAACTTAAAATGTTTCAAAGATTAGTGAACCAGATAAAATAAATTTTCTAACTCTTTTTGAACGTTTCATAATATGTTTGAGACTTATAACTCAACAACAGTTGTATATGTAATGATGTAATAATATAATTATTAAGACATAAATATTAGTGTGCATGATATTATTGGATTGTTTGCTCTTAAGGAAAAAATGTTGCCATGCCAACGATAAGTGTAATGGTTTTTACCTTCTTACATTTACCTTGTTTTTTAACTATTTGTTCGATTAAATAAGTTAAATGTTTCAGTTGAGCGTCTTTGTTTATTTCGACAAGTCATTATGAATATTTTAAGAAGAATTCCAACAACTGGTAGCAGAGCATGGTTTCTTGAAACTCACCAATAAGCCTCATTCGAATGAGCTGCGGTCTTATCTTTGTTGAGTGAAGGTGATGAAGGGCAAACTCCAGATATCACAAGGAAGCAAGCAACCAGTGGAGAAAATAAAATTTGGATTCTAGCGAACATTTCGTCTTCCAGGTTGCAGCAATCTTTTTCTCAGGCAAGAATTATTATTCTTATATGAAAATGGAATTCTTTGGAGTACCGAAGATAGAAATAATAAAAGCAAACAATGATCTAATATGGAGTTTAAGAATTTCTGCTATACTCAAGGGTCGTCATGTTTATGATGTTTTGACTGAAGATGAAGCGAAGCTAAGTGAAGATCCCTTAAGTTTGAAAAAGTGGAGGAATGGAAAAGAAAAAACGATGAAGTGTATTCTGTGATTATGCTATCCAACACGTCAAGAATAGGCAATATCTTTAAGAGGGCTAGAGAAAGCAAAAGATATTTCGGAGTGACTGAAACAAGGTATGAAGGTGTGGAATTGCAAAAAAGAATCAAGACCAAGATCGACCTGGCAGGAATTGAAAAATAGGATAATGAATCCGTGAAAGAATATTTGCTTAGAGCATAGACGATATCTAGCGAATTGCAACAGATGGGATGTACTACTGACGAGAAAGAACTAATTGGTTTTATCATCGAAGGGTTGCCAAGAAGATACTCCCAAGCGGTTACAGCGATTCATTCCAACCCGGAAATGTCCTACGAGATTGTTCGAGAAACTGTAATGCATTTTCAAATGAAGTTTGTTAACAGTTCAGGCACCGCCACAGCTCTTCATACTAATGCAAATAGAATGAGAGCAAAGTTTTGGATCTGCGACCAGATTGGACTTAAAGGAAAGGATTGTTGGCACTGAAGAAGAGCAGATTCAAGAAAGAGATGGCAAAATAGGAGGCGAACCGAAAAGCAAAGAAAGATCGTGTGGATCAACTCGTGAAAGAAAGCAGATGACTGGCAATTTGGTAAGTGGAGAGACGAGAAAGCCCTTCCGGTCAAAAGAAAATGCCGAACAAAATGTGATGAAAGTTGATGAAGATATTGTGCCCTGTGCGTGGGAGGGGGGGGGGTGCCAAACGGAACCTTCAAATAATATCCCTCACACGCGACAGGAGCGGGTTCTTGGACTTGCGCGAGTGATGTTATGCAATCAAGGAGTAGGTGCGAGTAGTGATTTTATTTACTATTTTAATGGACTAATAAAGATAGATACAGTTCATTAATTAAACAAAATACTGGGGCCCCAATTAAAATAAATAATAAACCTAATAGGAAAAATAATCATTAATTTCCACCACATCAACAAGAAAGACTGTACAAGCTATTTTAAATAATCCTACATAAAGTCCCAGTGATTGCGTACACTGACACATGTGCTGTAACTGAGCCAACATTCCTAGGTCCTCAGCTGGGGGACTAAAACTGCATTAGCCGTTCACTCATTCCCAACGAAGCGAATAAGACCAGCGACCAACCAAAGAAAGCGTCGCGCTCTCCTTTGAAATGTTTACAATCACGAGCTAACCAGCGCTATGCTCTGCACGATTGGAAACCAGGGGAGAGAGCAGTAACCCCTTTTCTACCAAATTTTTCGACGCAAAATACTCCTCCTATTCGCTACCGTTTGAATGGTCGAAACCCCCGAGCTGATCATAAGACAGCGTGAAAAACTGCACAGCACAATATCCTTTCACTCATTTGCATGTGAAAGCAGTGCGCTCCATATACCGCCGCATGTGTACAGCTCGGCCTACAAATTACCATCAACTGGATTTAACATACTTCGGACTATTAAAACAAAACAAATGATAGCCTAAGAATTTCCATGCCAATAGTTATTAAACAAATGTAAAGGCAGTTATCATACAATTATTAAATTGCAGAGTGAGAACACTTTACATAAAAAGTCAGCGGGAGTCCTTTACTAGCGGAAAACTTCGTGTCCATATCACGTGACCACTAATAACTATATCTCAACATCGCCAACCTCGCCGAAATAAAAGCAGACAGGATAAACAGGCCACAGCTCTATTCACCTTACGTTCTAGCTTGGTCATTAATTGGAAGAAATCGTAATGATCGCTGTTAACGGGACAATCATAAATAAAGAACGACCTCACCACTCTGCAATCGTTGATTTCTTATCTTGGTCGAATGCATGAATCCCATCAAAGCAACGTTGCTGCAGCGTTCCACTTCCAACAACAAGGAGATCCCATCGTCATAAATCGTGGATCCTTCCAAATTTCAGGACGGGCGCTTTTACTTCATTTACACATATTGTAAATGTTCGTTTTGTACCTGTTCTTCCTGAACTGAAGATATATTTTTTAAAAAAACGTTAAAGCCAGAAAAAATCGCCTCGAACAACGCTGCTAACAGAAAGAGAAGGGGGGGGGTAGCAAAAAGTCGAAGCCTTGCCTTCTCTGTAATACACACAACAGAAAAAACTCACGCTAAACAATGACGTTTAACCATCGACTCTGTTGCTGTCACTCTTACCCAGAAAAGCTGCGACAACAATGTTTACAACGGATTAGGCCAACAATTGCTGCAGCTTCCCTGGGATAATCTTAAAGTTTAATATCGTAAGCAATCAAGATAAATAAAGGCAAATAATCCACGATAAAACCATGATTTCTTTACAACAAGGAACACATTTTTTAACGATTTCACCCATAACTCCCACCAATTAAAACGCATAAAACAAATCATTTACCCAACTCTAACACCAAGGACTACGAATACCAATTATTTACCACTACACCACACCAAACGGCCTACAAAACAAAATAATAATAATCACCCACGCACAACAGACCAAAACGAAATACAAAACCAAAACAAACACTGACACCAGTCACAATATCTCGTTTATGAAGAGAAATGGAGAGATAATGATTCGTTCCAAATGGATTATTGACTCTGCTTGTACTTCACGCATGATTCGGCACACAGAATTGGGTAGCAATCCCGTTAAAGAAGAAACGCTCATAACTACAGCAGAAGATGTTGGTCTTATGAAATCGGCCTCGAGAGGAATAATTCGAGGAAAGATGCGAATGGAAGAAGAAAATGATGTGCATGTGCGACTTGAATAAGTATTGGTGGTACCCAATCTAAGAAGTAACCTCTTATCAGTGCGAAAGTTAGTTGCACTTGGAAACAAAGTGGTCTTTAATCAAGAGGGAGTGAGAATATTTAATTGTACCACAGGCGAATTAATAGCTACAGGATCAATAGAGAATAATGCTATTGTTATGGAATTGGAGGTGCACAGTTGTAGAGTTCCAGAGAAATAGCTACCCCAACGACTTTTTTCATTCTGGAGAGGATCCATGATGATTTTTGTGGCCCCATTGATCCTATTTCTGTAGGAGAGAATAGGTATAGTCCAACCAACCCCAATTTTGGCCTAACTCCTATTCGTCAAGCACATCATCATGTGTAGTAATACGAAAGTAGTTTTGTTGCTTAGCAACAACCCCACGATGTAAACAAATATTGTAGAATAAGAAACAAAACACCTTGTCTTTTTTATTAGAATTAAGCATTCCAGTTATTCTAAGAATGAATTGATTTTTATTTTTGTAATTAAATTTAAAATCAGTAATAAAAAATAATTTTAATTATAATTGGTTTGTAGAGTGTATCTTTAGATTATAAATTAATTATAATAATTTTATTTTAAACTGGTTAGGCTCGTTGCTACGTTTGTATTTTTTCATTATATTTTTTAAAAATATTCTTTATAGTTAATAACTAGTTTTCTAATTTGTTTTTGATTTGTTGATTTTTAAAAATTAATAATTTTATTATCTATTACAATAATATGTTGAATTGAAGTAATTGAAAAAGTTCATAAATTTTTAACCTTAAACAATTGATAAACATAAAAACGTAATCCAGAGGAAACGAAAATGACAGGTTTAATAAAATTTCAAAATGAGACTTTAACTTCAGTTTGAAATTTTGTTAAACCTGTCAATTTAGCGTTTTCTTGATTTACTGTTTTTATTTATCAATTGTTAAAGTTTGAAATTTTATGAAATTATTTATTTATTTAATGTTTATTTATATAATAATTACAATAATTATGAATGTTAGTTTTTTCTTTAAAATATAATGTTACAATAAAACTAAAATATAATATTTTTGTCTTGTGGAAAATATATTACATGCATGAAAAGAGCCTATGTTCATTGTGCTTGAACTGTTTTCAGTTCAGCCATAGATTCAGCAATTTTGGCCAGAATTCTGGTTCAAATTCTGGACAGACTAAATACTAGTTTTTATTAGTTTTATTCTCATTTATTCTCATTTTTTTCACAACTTCTTTCTGGATAATTAAGCTTATTCATCTTTTAAGTCGTTTTAAAGCAAAAAATAAAAAATAAACCAGTAAATGATGTTGGCATTACTTCATGTTGTGCAATCATTCCTTTCTTTGGAATGCGTTGATCAGCTTCAACCAATAAGAGTTAGGCCAATCTTGGGGTTGGTCGGAGTATACATATTATTGATCGTAGACGAATTCAGCAGACGTTACTTCATCGAATGTACAGTCAAAGGACCAAGTTTCAAAAAGGTTGAAAGGCATGATTGAGCAACGTGAGAATGAATCAGGAAGGAAGTTCAAATTTGTAAGAACGGATAATAGCAAGGAATTTGACAATAAAGAGCTCATAAACTACTATAAAACCAAAGGAATGAAATGGGAACAAAGTAATGGACTGGTTGAGAGGGGTAATTAGGTTATACTAAGATGACCGGAGCGCTTTTGAAAAATGGAACTTACCCAAGGATTTCTGGCCTGAAGCAGCGTCAACAGCCGTATATTTATTCAACCTGATACCCCAAAAGACTGTTGATAAAAAACCTATAGAATTATGGATGGGACGAAAGCCTTCATTAGCACACCTGCGAATATTTGGTTGTAAAGCGTTCTACAAAGCATTAGGACCTGGCATCAGCAAATTAGATGATCGAGCAAGACCAGCTATTTTTATTGGATATTTAAGGCATCGAAAAGCATATCGCCTATATGATGAAGAACGTGGAAAAGTCAGAGTCTCATGACGTAGTATTTATTTTAAACGGGCAAGATAATCTTTGAAAGCCTGAACAACTGATATTCTATGGACTATGGGGTGTGTGTCTGACTTGGAAGAATTCCAAGATCAACTCAAAACCTGTTTTGCAAGTGCATCCTGTCGAAGATTATGCTGAGAGCAGAGACACATTTATTGATAGTAATTTAGGGGAAACACAGCAGAATGAACCTGAAAGACTATTACCGAAAGAAGAGAACAGAACCGGAAGTGAAAAATGGATTAATTAAGAGACTGATGTTGTTTTGGATGCTTCTTGAGAGGAAAATACGGAGCATCGTCCTCAAAGAAGACAAGGAAGGAAGAAAGGCTCGACGAAATAGTGTTTGAAGAACGTTGAAGAAAAGAGAAAGAAGAAAGAGAAATGAAATTAAAGAAGATGAAGTGAGACGATCTTCACGCGAGAGGAAGATGACAGAACGGTATCAAGCGATGGTAACACAGGAAGTAATACCAAAAACGTACAGAGAAGCGTAAAGATCAAAAGACTGCAGCAAATGGTTAGATGCAATGGAAAAGGAATTAAAGAATTTGGAGGAACACAAGACATGGACAATTATGAAGAGAACAGAAAACATTAATATTATTAGAAGTAAATATTATTAGAAGTAAAAAAGAAAGACAATATGAAGATATTCAAAGCACATTTAGTTGCCGATGGTTCAAGAGAACGACATGGTATAGATTAATAAGAAGCATTCACTCCCGTTATAAGACTTGAGTCATTACGGATTCTGTAAACATTAGCTGCAATGTATAAATTCAACGTAAAATTCATAGACATTGAAACGGCATATTTAAGCACTAGACTTGGTAGAGAGGTATTCATGCTTCTACCACAAAGGCACGAAAATGAATATATTCTAAAGGTAGCTGGCAATATTTACGGCTTATAAGGTGCCAGAAGACATTGGTTTTTGAAACTGAAACAGAAACTAAACTCTATTGGACTATGCCAAACATATGCTGATCCATGCATCTATTATGGAAGATATAATGGAAAGTTGATCTGCACCGGTGTATTTGTGGACGATTGCATAATTATCAAAGAGACCGAACAAGAAACTTTTAAATTAATAGATCTACTTAGTCAAGTTTTTTGACTTCCTGTATTTTGACTTCCTATATTTTTGATTTTTGTCTCGATTAATATTTGTTATTTTGATCAAGTTCGTTTTCCCTGCTTCAATCTATTTAATTAATGCTCAAATTTCCAAATTAAGTGGAAATCTTTTCACTGATTACCTTTCAATTTTCTACCTGAAAATCAGGAGCATTTGTGACGAAGTCAGTTTAATTTTTTTTGTGTATTCTCTGTAAGGTTAGAGTAACCCTCTTTAAAAGGGTTACATGCCTCTTTATTGCAATTATCGGTGTCAACTTCCTTCATGATGTCTTCTTGTGTAAGAAAACTCACAATCGGTACAATTTCCCACTATCGGTACAAAATCTCACCGTCGGCACAAAAACTCACAATAGGTATCAAAGATCGCACCATGCAGCCGTCAGGCTTAATGCCCGTCAAGATTGTTACCCACCTGTTTGAGAACTAATCAGTGAAGAAACTCTATATTATCCTGCTGTAGTGAATGTGGAGGACATTTAGATTAGGACATATATTTGGATTAGGACATATATTTGGATTAGGACATATATTTGGATTAGGACATATATTTGGATTAAGAGGACATATATTAAGAGAAGACTAAATGATAGAATTAATTTGTTTATTTTATTAAGTTTTCTAATCATTATTATTTCAGTATAGTAGTGTCTTGACGCTTGGCATGCTGGGAACTCTTGGCTTTGCTAGTCGCTGTTTTCTTGTTCTCTCCTCTGTACCAGAAGTACTATGAGTGTTTCTAGCTTGGCTACCAGGGGGCGTTCCACGGATTCACTGTGGGATTGGCCTGGTATATAAAAGTAGAAGCGTGAGCATCAAAAATCATTCCAGGATCAGGCTTCCACGAGTTAAGTACCTTCTTCAACTGACAGGATCAGTCGAGTTCAACGAGACCCAGCATGGTAAGTAATATTCAACCATTTTCTTATTTTGGATTTCTTTGCTTCTTTCTTCGTTCTTCTTAGATACCATAATGTTTGTGTAACTATCTTGAAAGCTGAATATTTTGCTTATTTTAATATTATTGATAATGTAAATTATCGACAAAACGTCTAAAGTCAAAAGTTTTAGAAGAAGAATCTGCCAAGAATCTGTGGACACAACGATCAATAGAGTGAGGAGAAGAAACACAAATCCGCAATAATCATTTTTAATGCCTCCAGCCATGTGTCTAACTTAACCGTGTGCATATTATTTTGTCTTCTAAAATTAATTATTATCAAGGGTTTCGTTTTTGTTTATATTTAAGTTCTGAGCCCGAGTATATGCAACCTCTATCTATCATTATTTTATATTTTATGATACTATTTGATGTTGAGCATTAGGATGAGCCAATTTATAATGTACTTGTCATATATTCATATCATATCACATTTGTCTCAGCCATCCTAATCATTCTGGGATTTCCTGTGATTGTTCGGAGCGACCACAAACCCCTGGCATTCATCAAAAACCTCAAGCATTCTAATCAGAGATTACTTCGATGGTCCTTAGAACTTGAAGAGTATAACCTTAAAGTAGAACATGTAAAAGGGGAAGATAATAGCATAGCTGATCTTTTGTCCAGGCTGTTGGCAAAGGAGGTCCAGGCAATCATTCATAGCTGATTTTAGCGAACTCTCTGTTCGCTAAAATTGTGGAACCATTTTCTTATTTTGCATTTCTTTGCTTCTTTGTTCGTTATGGTATCTTGAAAGCTGAATTATTTGCTTATTTTAATATTATTGATAATGTAAATTCTAAAGTTAATTATTATCAAGGGGTTTTGTTTTTGTTTATATTTAAGTTCTGAGCCGGAGTATAGGCAACCTCTATCTATCGTTATTAAGCCTTTATATTTTATGATACTTTTTGATGTTGAGCATTAGGATGAGCCAATTTAGAATGTATTGGTAATATATTCATATTGTATTTCTTAAATTTATGAATTGTCATTAAATCTTTTCTATCCAACCTTATACCTTGACTAAGTGTAATCATTTACCGATACGTTCACAACCCATTCACCACACACTAATGCTAATCTGTCTTGTACCTTAGCCAACCTTAAGACTCTCTCGATTTCACCAAAATTACTTATATTTATGGAAAGTTGCTTCTATGATTCAAGCGAATCCCCTGTAATTGCCGATTATCAGATGGTTTTGGTTGGTCATGCAAATACACGTGGAGGTGGTATTTGTGTGTATCTCCACCTTTCTCTTTCTTTTGATACTTTATCTAACTATTGTAAAGTGACCCGTGAGTACGAGGTATTGACCATCTTAATTAATAAGAAACTTGTAGTTCTCTCTATTTATCACACCCCTTCTGGGCATTTTCCCTCTTTTTGTTCTTTCCTATCTTCTGTACTTTTAGACTTACAAATTTCTAACATTTGATTAGGTTTGCCCATTCTTAGATTTTTTCTTTGTTGTGACAACGTCCACCATCGCCGATTTTATATAAATGATTTCTTCAAAAATCTGATTTGCTTAAGAAATGGCAACCTTGAATAATAGTTTCAGTTAGAAAGGATGAATAAATAGAAAAATAGCCAAAACTGTGGATACCTTATATAAATAAAGGAAAAACAGAAAACACTACACAGATAAATTTTTACCTATGTGGAGTAGTGTTTTCTCTTTTTCCTTTATTTATACAAATTTCTGGTAAAACCCTAATCTTAGTTGGTGATTTTAATATTGATTTCAATAAACCTTCCCCTTCTCTTAACATTCTTCTGGACCCTATTATCTGCTCCAGCTTATTACCTATAACTAAATCTTTTTGTTACTTTTCCTCCCAACATAATTCTTATTCTGCCATTGATTCCAGTTTTTCAAATTCCAAGCTTATTTGTCTCAGCTCCTTTGTTGATTTGGCGATCACTGATCATTTCCCTACGCTTACTATTTTTAAAATGTCTACCGCTAATACTCCTTACACTTGTCGTTATACTTCGAGATTAATTACCCCTAATCGAATAAAAATTTTTCAGTCTTATCTAGCCTTAACTGACTGGACCTCTATGCTTTTCAATCCCACTGACATTAACTCATTATTTACCTTCTTTCTTTCATTTTCAGTTTGGTTATGATCGTTATTTCCCTTTAATAACCCACTCTAGTAAGTCCTTTAAAATTAATGATCATAAACCTTGGATTACCCCTGCTTTACTGTCACTAATCAAGAAAAAAGAATGCTTATTATAAGAAATTTCATCGAACTCCTTCTTCTAATATGTTTAAGAAAGTTAAACAATTGTCGAATTTTTGAGAAATTTACTATCAATAATTCGAAACAATCTTATTTTAACTCTTTATTCTCTTGCCTTTATCCTAGTGAAGATAAATGCCTTGTTTTGTCCGATCTAATTCATGGATCCAAATTGACAACGTCCCCATTTTCACATACTGATTCTGTTTCTTCCTCTTCCTTAACTTATTTCCTTCATGCTCTTCCGCCTGCTCTTAAAGGCCTCTCTTCAAGTTCCATTAATCTCTCTCAGCATACTTTAACTCCCCCTCCAGTTTTTCTGTAAATTTAACTACAAGAGAATAGGTTTCTGTCATCAGCCAGCTTAAATCCTCTTCTATCCCAGACCCCCTTGGATTTCGTTCGGACATCATAATAAGCTTTAAACACTCCATTGCACTTCCTTTGGCTATAATTTTTAATTATTCTATCAGGACTGGCGTTTATCTATATGCTCTTAAGTTATCCAGAGTTGCGCCTGTCAGTTTAAAAACTATCGCCCTGATTCCCCTTTACCCATTTTTTTCTAAAATCTTTGAAAAACTTTTCTTCACTCGTTTTTCTCATTATATTTACGAACACATATTTTTCTTAATCCCTGCCAGCACGGAATGAAGTAAATGTTATTTAATGTAATACTGAAGACAAATGAATGGCCAAAAGAGATAAAAATGTCAAAGATTAGGCCAATCTATCAGAAAGGTAAAAAACAGATTTAAATAATAATGGACCAATACCATACTTTCTCTTATTACAAAATATTTTTAAACTTTGGATTAAAAAAAACTTGAGGAATTTTGGGAAAAGAACAATACTTTTGGTACAGAAATATATGGTTATAGAAAAAAGAAGTAACCCGAAATATGAAATGACACATAAATTAAATAAATCATGGTCTTAATTCAGCAGTTATTTTTTGGATTTAAATAAAGCTTGGGATTTGGTTAATCGTGATATTTTGTTTTTAAAATTAAAGCAATATGGTATAAGAGGACAATGTTTAAATTTGTTGAAAGGAATGCATACGAATAGAATGTAAAAATTAAAGATAAATAATCCTGAAAGTTCAGTTTCTGAGATCACAAATGGTATTCCTCAAAGGTCAATATTAAGTTCAATTTTTTTTCCAAATTCTAGAAATATCTCTTTTCCTTTGTCTTTTAAAACATTTTAGATTATAAAATTCGTTTTAATACATATATTTTTTTCGAATATTCTTATATCGATTGTTTTTATAATATTGCTATTTTACAGAGTTGTTAAATAGTTAATGAACAATTTTTATAATAAATGTATTGTTCTAAAGTACTTATTATATAATAAATAAATACACAAAACTCCTTATTTCAATCAATACAACTATACAACTAATCATAACTGCATTTCAATGTGATGTACGTCTGGGAGACGTATAGTTAGTAACAAGGTTATGCTGCCTATGGTTAGCATTCTAGGGATAAAGGCGTCCTTTAGTACTTTTTTCATAACTTCAGGATACTTCTCTAATATTCTAATTGCCTTTAGAGAATTATGCTTTTCGCTTTGATAAAGGATAGTCTCTATCCGAAACGTCAGCTTTTTATTTGATTTTATAGTCTTATTTTGAGTTTACTTATTATTTATTAATTATTTTGTTAATTGGTTATTGATATTTTATTTTTCATTTTTCTTTAATGAAAAAAATGATAGATCTGACATTGCTGTATCTATTTTTACTAACCCCTTTTAAACAAATAAACAATTATTTTTGAATATATTTATGAATATTAAGTGATAAAAGTAAGAGATTTTGAAAGTTGTTCAAAGTTTCTTGGAATCAACGTCAATCAATTGAATGGCAGTGTCTATTTAGATCAAAAGTTTTACATGGAACCTATCCTGAAGGGATATGATATGGAAGAATCCAACATAGTGAATACGCCTGGAGTTGTCGGGAGTAAACTAGACGAGTACGAATATTCGGAAAAAGTAGACAATATCAAGAAGTAATAGGCATTTTGAATTATTTAGCCATTCCAAGATGACCTGAATTATCATATAGTATCAGTAAACTATCACAATATTTAAAAGATCCCCGTGAGATTCATTTGATGGCAACAAAGAGAATATTGAGATACCTAAATAAAGGAAAGATCTGAATTTCGTAATTGATTCGTAACAGGTACAATGGAGATATGGACAGACGCCAGCTGGAACACCACTTCGGACGCCAAGTCTTTCAGTGGATATGTTGTTAAATTGGGAAAAACTCCAGTGAGCTGGAAAAGTAACAAACAAATATTTGTGATGTCAACAATGAAAGCAGAGATTGTAAGCCTGTGGGATGGTATCTGAGAAGAAAAATAGATCACAAATCTTCTAGAAGAGTTAGGATTTTATGAATTAGTAAATCAGCCAATCAACGTCAAAACGGATAGCCAAGCACTTATTGATTGGGTAAATAATTTAAAAACTACTAGACGAAATAATATCTAAATAGAAGATTTTATTTTGTATGGGATGAAGTTCAAAATAACCAATTCATTCTAGGTTATGTGAGATCTGAAGACTTAGAATCTGATTTACTGACCAAGAATTTGGATAAGAAGATAAAGGCCATGCATGTGGAAAAATTACAGTTGGAGAAATTGGTTCTACACAACTCTTGTAGGAGGGAGATGTGAGACTTATAACTCAACAATAGTTGTATATGTAATGATGTAATAATGGTAAATACTACCCCTGCATGGATGCCTCCTTATCATGGGTCAGGGATTTGGGTGCTTCAGGGATTTTGAGCTATGCTGGTTGTAGCATTGCTAATTTAGAGTCACCCTTACCAGGAAGGTCATGGTTGAGAAGTGAGACGAAGAGTATCCAAACAAACTTATATCTTATGATGTCGACTAATGAGATAATTCATACTGCATCAGGTGTGCGCAGGTTAAAGTCACCTGCATTCAAGAGTTAGCCAAAGGCTCTCATTCGAAACATAATCGACAGTCTCCCGGCTGTTATCTCAGAACAATGCCTCCGAGAAGACCCACCAGCGTACTCGCTATGTGCTTGGGGAAACGGTCGGGGACAGCACATGCCTTTACCCAGGAGGAGAAGCGGGTAAAACGATAACGGGATCAGGTGCTGTCAATCCGCATTTGGATTGTATTCTCTATGACAGGAAAGGATTAAGAATTAGTATAGGAAGCTAAACGGTATCGACTGGATATCCTCAACGAAACATCTGGGTTCTGGAACTGTGGACGTAGAAGGAGGGTGGAAGCTTTTCTACTCTGGTGTCGACCCTAATATGACTGCCCAAGCGGAAATGGGGATACACACAAGTCCCCGACTGGCAGATTATGTTGCAGATTGGACCCTCTTAGGTGGAAGACTGTGTCTCCTAAGGCTTCAGATAAGGAAACAGTCTCTCTCTCTCTATTTGTTGCATATGCTCCAAATGCAGTCACACTCTTCACAAGCTTGATGAAGTTGATGCTCCTCTTAGCAGGTGAGGGAGCGCAGATTCTGTCATCCTGGTGGGCAACTTAAATGCACATGTAGGGGCTGATAGCCAAACGTGAAAAGCCGTGATTCGGAAGAATGGTGACCCCAATAAAAGGGAAGACTCCCATGCCAAAATGGTCATTTTCGCCAAAGAATTAAAAAAAAAACTTTATATAAACGAATGGAAAAACGACACAATATATTCAATAATCTCCTTGATATATTGTTAAGTTTGAAATATTGCATTATATATATGCAAAAAGAAATCGATTTGGATACCCCTAAAATATGAATATTTGATAAAAGCTATAAAATCTGTTCTAATTGTCGCATCAATATAATTTTTATTTTATTTTTTTATTCATAAATTTTACTAAATAATCCGTGTATTTTTATTTCTCATCAACAGGTAAAAGCACTTGTTTTTTACTTCAAAATTAGCTTCTGTTTTTATTCGCCAACAACAGATGGCAGCACTTGAAGCTTTACTTCAAAATTAGCTTCTCTGATTGGTCAACCTCAGCTCACTGCCTCTCATCTGTATCGAAGTGAAGCAGTGAGCATTATTTTGTTACATTGCCACCCAAAAAGGTTGCCACAACTGTTGTTTATAAAAAAAGAAAAAAGCCAAAAGAAATACCGGGTGGGCAAGAAATAACGTGAGGTGTTCAGAGCTCGCTAGCGGGAATTCTATTACGCCAAATGCAGTACATTTTGGTGTATATACTTAGCGGAACATGCAGTTAAGATTTTTGCAAAAAAAAAAAGTACCAAAAGTCGCCATAGGGGCGCTTATTTCAAGAAAACAATGAATACATTTGCATAATCACGTTCCGTGTTGAGCAATCATGACAATAAAAGGCAAGGCTGAGGATTTCCCATCATTCACGAACGAATGGCCTGACGATGGCGCTTACTCTGCCTGACCGGGCGTTATTAGTCAAGTTGTTTTATCAGAAGAGCGACAATGCAAGTGCTGCCCTTCGTGAATTCCAGCGATTGAAAACATTACAAAGAGGACCGATGAGCATAACTAACTTACGGAAAATGATTGAACGATTTGAATCTACCGGAACTCTAGGAGTGCAACCAGGCCGGGGACGCAAACGAATCAGGCAGCAACACGAAGAAGTTGCAACTGCTGTTGTGGAACAGGAGATGACTACTGTGCAGGGTACTAGCAGTGCACACGCAACAGCACGCCAAACAGATATCCCATATTCGACGGTGAGGGAAATATTGCATAAGATATTGACATTTTATCCCTATAAACTTACACTGTTCAACAATTGCTTCCTGCAGATGAACGTACCCGAACTGATTTTTAGCACGTATGGAAGTGGATGATGCACGGCCATGGCAAATTTTATGGAGTGATGAGGCACATTTTTATTTGAATGGTGATATCAATACCCACAACTGCCGTATTTGGGCTGCATCAAATCCCCAAGTGTGTCTGCTAACTCCTATGCATTCACCGAAACTAACAGTATGGTGCGGCTTTACTGCTTCTTTCATCATCGGCCCGTACTTTTTTGAAGAAATCCGTCCCCGTGGACTGGTGACTTGTTCCATCAATTCTGTCAGATATGCCAATATGCTTGAGAATTTTGGGATACCACGATTGCAGGAAAAGGGTTGTCTGGATTCTACCATTTTTATGCAGGATGGTGCGCCACCGCACATCGGACGTCAAGTGCAGCAGATCTTGCGAGAACGTTTTTCAGACAACAGAAAAATTAGTCGTGCATTTCCCATGGTACGGCCACCCAGGTCGCTTGATCTCAACCCTTGTGATTTTTGGTTATGGGGATATTTGAAAAGCCTTGTGTATCAAGCACATGTTCCTGACCTCTCAACCTCAAATAACGTTACATATGAGACTAATTAATGCAGATATGCTGCGAGCTGCCGTAGAAAATGTCGTGTACCGCATGCAGCTATTGGAACAGCACACAGGTGGTCATATTGAAACACATTTATAATTAAAAATAAAACACTGTTTATTGTTGTTACTAAAGTTGGTTTGTACAGTATTTTTTCATTTGAAAATTAGGTATTCATTGTTTTCTTGAAATAAGCGCCCCCTATGGCGACTTTTGGTACTATTTATTTTTGCAGAAATCGAAACTGCATCTTCCACTAAGTATATACACCAAAATGTACTGAATTTGGCCTAATAGAATTCCCGCTAGCGAGCTCTAAACACCTCACGTTATTTCTTTCCCACCTGGTATCTAGACAGCAAAAGCCCTTCAAATAAATTCATTTTTCTCTTACTTCATTTTTTGAACACTCTCATAATTTCAAACACATGAAACTAAATAACTACCTGTTGAATATTAATGAAAATATTTCTACTTGTAATGATTACATGAATGAAATAGAGACAGAGAGAAATATTCCAAAAAAATATTTGTTTTTTTATTAAAAAATTGGACTTAGTCAAGAACAGAGTTTTTTCCGAAAAGTGATTAAACCAAAGTTTATGAAGTTTTTCTGATATTCTAATGAATTTTTAGTCAAATTTCACTTTGTTACTATTTTATAATAATAGGGAAGTGTACTTCTCTAATTTTTGGTCAGTGTATACTGGTATCTCAAATAGGTGCTCACGCCTGATAAATAGGCTTTTTTGGTAACGTTTTTCAACATTTTAGCAAATCTAAGAGGAATATAGATATAAAACTTTGTTAGTGGGCTATTTATATCATGTGAAAACTATGTATTAAGTTTTATTAAAATCCCATAAGTAGGTTTGCTGTTTTCACAGGAGTCTTTCCGTAATTGCAAATGGGAGGTGCTTGTTGGATCTCTGTTGCAAAAATGGACTTTCCATCACAAATACCTTCTTCCAGCATAGGGCTGTCCATAAGTATACTTGCTACAAGGATGCAATGGACCACAGGTCACTGATTGATTTTGTAATCGTATCAGCCGACTTATTCCGATCAGTATTGAATACTTGTGTGAGAAGAGGGGCAGAATTATCAACTGATCACCACCGTGTTGTCTGCACTTTGCATTTCTCTGAATCCATGCCAACCAGGCGAAATTCTAGGTTTAGACAAACTTGGCGCATCAAATGGGAGGCATTGGAGGATATAGCTGTGAGGAAGGCCTTTGCAGGTAACATATCTTCAAGTTTCAAAGAACTACCCAGTGATCGTGGTACTGTTGAAGAGGAGTGGCAGTTGTTTAAAATTGCTGTGATTACTTCAGCTGCATTGTGCTGCGATTGTAAGCGGCTGTTTGTGGCGCAGGGAGGTGAGAAAAGGACTGCATAGTGGAACGTTGAATTCCAAGAAGCTGTCAAGGCAAATAGGAAGCCTATTTGGTATGGCTTACAAATAAGTCAACCTTAAGTCGAGTGCGATACACTGAGGCGTGAAAAGCAGCAGCAAAGACAGGATCAACAGCTAAAGCCAAGGCCTGGGAGAAGTTCGGGGAGAAGTTGAAGGCAGACTATGGTTTGGCAAACATGGTATTCTGGCAGACCATGCGCCGCCTCCGTGGAAAGAAGTCTCTTTCATTACAAACTATTAAGAGTTCAGAAGGGAGGCTTCTGAAAACGGAGGAGAGCGTGATGCATAGGTGGAAGGAATACTTTGCATGTCTTCTTAATCCGGTGACAGCAACAACTGAGGCACATGAGGTGCACCTTGAAGCAGAGAATAGTCACGGTAGTATCACTGAAGCAGAAATCAGATGGGCAATTAAGTCCCTGAAGACTGGCAAAGCTGCAGGTGATGCTGAAATCTGGTCTGAGATGTTAAGGCCTTAAATCAGGATGGTATCTTGTGGCTGACTCAAGTGTGTAAGGTTGCTTGGATATCTGAACAGCCCCCTAAGCTATGGCAGACAGGAGTTGTGATCCCTAACTTCAAAACGGGAGATCAGAGAGATTGCAACAACTATCGAGGCACCTCTTTGCTCAGGATTCCTGGGAAAGTGTATACTAAGTGTCTGGAGAAGCAAAGTCGGGAAATAGTCGACTCCAAACTGTCGGGAGAGCAGTGTGGTTTCTGAAGTGGCTGAAGCATGATGGATCGCATCTTTGTTCTAAGGCAAATCTTTGAGAAATTCTAGGAGTATGCAAAAGAGGTCTACGCTCTCTTTGTGGACTTCAAAAAAGCATGTGACAGAGTTCCTCGGTAGAAGCTCTGATAAGTGTTGCAAGAGTATGGAGTGGATGGGCAATTACTGGTTGCTATCATGTTTCTGTATGAAAGCTCTAAGATGTGCATCCAGATAAATGCCATTACGTTCACCGTGGGTGTTGGGCTCTGCCAAAGGTGTATACTGTCGCCCTTCTTGTTCATTATCTTTATGGACTGGATAGACGGGGACAGCCAAGGCGATGAGCATGTTTGTGTGGCCGACTGTATAGAGAGGTTGCTCTTTGCTGACAGTCTTGTCCTCCATGGTTCTTCTCACACGAACCTTTAGCATACACTAGACAGGTTTGCAGCCAAATGTGAAGAAGCTGAGATGAAGATCAGGGTGGCTAATACTGAGGTTCTGGTCCTTTCAAAACAGCCTGCTCAGTGCACTCTCCATGTTAGGGCAGCCTCATTGAGACAGATGGAGAAATTCAAGTATCTCGGGATTGCATTCATGAGTGATGGACGACAGGAGAAAGAATTGGATGCTCGGATCGTTGCACCAAGCTGTGTTATACGTGAACTGTGGCGATCCGCAGTAACAAAATTTGAGCTGGGTAACAAAGCCATGGTCTCCGTCTTCAAATCTATCTTTGTCCCCATTCTCATCTATGGTTGTGAGGCTTGGGTAATGACCAAAAGACTGCGATCGCGGGTACAAGGGGCCAAAATGAGATTTCTGAGAAGTGTGGCAGCTGTTACCCTTCTAGATAGAATGCACAGCAGCAGATTATGTGTTGAGCCGCTACTTCTCTGCATTGAGAGGTCAAAGTTGCGCTGGTATGGCCATGTGATATGGATGCTACAAACTGGTCTTCCTAGGCAGTTGTTATTTTCCAAGCCAGTGGGTAAGAGACCTAGGGGTCGGCCTAGAACCAGATGGCTAGACTGCATGGAGAATCTGGGTTCGAGTTGCTCGGGTATTACCAGGGAGGACATGCATCTGATGGCTGAAGGTCGCGATTGTTTGAGATCCTCCATAGGGCTGCTGCCCCGGCAACCCTAACGGATAAGCAGGTTTGAAAATTAAGTATGTAAATACCAAGACATAAATTAAAGCGTGCATGATATTAGTGGATTGTTAGCTCTTAGGGAAAAATGTTACCATCCCAACGATAAGTGAAATAGTTTTTACCTTCTTACATTTACAATGTATGCTTTTTTAATTATTTGTTCGATTAAATAAGTTAAATGTTTCTTTTGAGCGTCTTCATGTTTATTTCGACAATTCATAATGCATATTTTAAGAAGAATTCCAAAATTATGCATTAAACTTGCTAGCTGTTAATTTTGGTTAGTTTGAATAACGCGTACAAAAGCACTTTGTATGTGCTTTTAGTCAATCAAAAAGATGAGGAATTTGTTGGTTGTTGATCTGGATTGTGCGACATTCATACTGTGTTCTCCTCATAATCGATTGTTTTAAAATTTCTTTTCACATACACGACAAGTGAAACTTTTGTCTTTGGGATGATGTTCATCACAATGAGTCTTCATCTCCTTTGCTGTTGAAAATATTTCTCCACAATGTTGACAGTGTTGATTTAAATGTATATTGCGAACATGATGCATCATGCATTTTTGTGTTGATATTGCTGTCCGCATAGTTCACATATTAAGATCATCTTGAAATAAGATCATAAAAAAGAAAAAAAGAAAATTTTTTTTCAATAATTAACCCTTAATTTATTCACAAACTGTTATACATAGTAATCGGAATCATTCTGAGTTAATAAATTAGCAATAATTTGATCAGTACATATTCCTTTACATCTATTATATATATAATCAATACAATAATGAGCACAAACTTTAGAATTATATTTCTGAAAACGTATTTTGTTATGCCACCACCTCTTATCTCTTTTTTTTGATAAATTTTCTATTGCACTAAAGTTTACAGGGTGTAATCCCAATGGATCATAATATTCATTAGAAGGCAAAACCACCCAATGTGATCCTTTTTTTTACTAGGATCAATGTTCACAACCATCAAACCATCAGATTGTTTTGATGGAATGCGATCGCTCACATAAACTCCGAGAAATGAAGAACACAAGGGGGGAAAATTTCATTAATTTCTAAACTATTCATTGCATTAATTTGTAATATGCATTATTACTTTTTAATTTCCACTATGATGTTGCATTGATGATCTATTTCAAACAAATTGTACGTTTTACTAGTGATGTTAATGTTACTAGTGAGATATTCTTTGAATTTCAGTTTGACTCTGACAACACCATTGTGTATCAAAGAGATATGAGAGCTTACTTCTGCTGCATTGTCGGGTGTAAGATCAAAACAAAATAAAGTTTTGCCATATTCTCCCCAATTCTTATAGGATATACCATTAGAAAAGTTTTGAAATCTAATTCCGAATCCGGTAAGCATTTTTGCATATGCATAATTTTTATTTGTGAAATCCATCATGATGGGTTTGCCATCCACGACAGCACCATGAACATTGACAGACATAGAGGTTAAGTTAAAATTTTAAAATTTTAATGGGTCGTGTGCATAACTGCCATTGAAACCATCATGCTTAATAAGGCCAATTACGATTCTGTCTACCAAAGCTTGAAATACGTTGTCAAAGCTTGCTGAATTTTTACCAGAAATTGCTGTATCAACTTTGATGTCAGTGTTACGAAAAGGATATTTTGCATTTTCAGTTGCTAAAACACATGCATGTGCCAAGAGAATGCTCAGTGAAATTTTTTTTACGTATCAAAAGTGCAGCATCTTCGAAAAACATGACAGGTTTCAATTCAGCAGTTATTCCAGCTGTGTTGACATTCAAGAAAAAATCAGTTCGATTGGGTACCAGTCTGAATCTTACATCGACATTATTGAGCAAAAGTTTTGTTCATACCCAAATCAGCATGTACACGACCAATCAGTTCTACAGATGCACTGTTAAGAATGGAAACTTTTCTGTTCTTTTCTTTTAAACGATATGGAGAGCTGTTTATCCTTGATTTCTTCTTACACGTGTTTTTTATATTTTAATCTGATGAGAAAAGCTGAAATTTTTTTATTTAATCCAATGGAAAACCATGAAAACTTGTTTTACTGGTGCGTGTCTGAAAGAACGGACTCCAATGGAAACCGTTTGTGTGAATGCGTTTCCTTTGGGTGCAACTAAAATCTGATCGCACTGAGTGTAACTCAATAATATTTGCAAATATGCTTCATAGCCATAAAAATCATTACCACCCGAAATTAACTTTCCATTAAAGAATACATCGATTTGACTTGATAAATTTTGCAAGGAGTAATGTTTTCACTTTCACCCGCATTTAAATTTTCTATGGTCGTTTTATCAATTTTCATTTTTAAATACAATAAAGTCTCTGCTAAATCAATATATTCATCGGGACTTCCAGGCACAAAAAGTCAATGACACTATCTTCTGAGAAAGTCGCTAAAGGTCTATATTTGATGACACATGTGTAATCAATACTTGTCTGAGTTGGAGGTACACTAAACAAATCAATGAACTCAAAAGGCAAGAGCAACTTGTGGGTTTAAGGAGCGACATGATGAATCTAAATAAAATACATTTGAACACACTGGATTTATACTAATCTAAAATTGTTGAGAATTCTTTTTGATTTTCCTTCTTCTTGCATGTCGTTACACTTTTTGAGATGCACGTGATTTGCGCTATCTACCTAATCCCCTTTGTAATTTCATTCCGATGTCATCAACGATTTTCTTTCCAGTCTCTTTATTTCTATCTTTTGCCGATTCTTTTAGGTCTTACCCAGCAACATCACTCAAAATATTTGCACCTGTTGCTAGTGCTTTTTTCCCTAAATAAGGAGTTACTTTTCATAAGATCAGCATGGTCTGTCTTCCAATTGAACTGAAGAAACTCCCAAACCATGACCCCTCTGTAATTTTGTTCTATAGGAGAGAGGTAATTGTTGGCCACTGGCCTGAGCTAAGTAATAACGACTGATTTATCGAGCATCCTTTCATTGTGATGAACTAAAATCCTTGGATGATGTCAGTGACTTATATAGGATGGAATCACTTCTTTAAAAAATTTCACGCACTATATTCCTTTTTTTCTAAAATAAAGAATGCAAATGACATAACCATAATGTCCAAATGTTATTCTGTTTCCAACATCATTTTTGATGTCGATTTCAACTGTTGAAAAATTATGTTTTATGAGTGGAATATACTGCAGTCTAGAGAAAATCTTATTAGCCAGTTCACCCTTTTCTCCATGCATAGTTAAGATTTTAACATGTTGTCACCAAGATGTTGTGGCATATTTAATGAACTATATACAGACAATTTGTCTATAAATTTGGTAGTTTTCAACTGAGCAGTATAGGGTGCAGCAATCCACATTTCTACTTTATTAGTTTTGACTGGAATATATGAACGGTCAAATCATAACCATTCCTCTCATTTTTTCCTAAAGTCATATGCACATAGTCTTATGTGCCCTGGGTGCATGGGTGGGGGGGGGGGATGCCAAAAGGTACCCACAATGAAAATTTACGCCCACGTGCGACATGAGCAGGTTTTTCTAGACTTTTTTGGGTAGGTGTTAAAGGAACAAGGAGTAGAGACGAGTAACGTGAAACGTATTCATTTTAATTCTTTGCAAACAGATCAGAATACATATAATTAGCTAGAAGAAGATTTTACGGTTCTAATCCTCAGTTCAACTCTGATTACTGGAATTACCATCAGACAACGGGGAGGCCTAGTACGCCCCAGCTCAAATAGACCTACCCAAGTAGATGATATCAAGATACTTTATCTAAATGCGCGGTCTGTATTTTCAAAAATTGACGACCTTCAAGTGCTATTACCGGCTAAATCAGTGGACATTTGTTGTATTACCGAAACTTGGCTGACCACTTTCTATGAAGATAATACAATTGCTATTCCAGGTTATAACATTTATCGAGTTGACCGCCCTACTCGGGGTGGCGGGGTGATGATCGTCGTGGCTGCTACAATCAAAACTCATATGCTCAGGTCTGATCAAGTGGACGGTATGGAATATCTCACTATTAAATGTTATATAGGCACGAAGTGGTTTGTCCTTTTGCTCATTTACCGTCCAACTTACATCTCTATGGATGCCTGCACAGAAGTGCTTAGTCAACATGAACATCGTTGTCGGTGACTTTAATTGTAATGCTCTCCAGGCATCAAGTGAACTGTGTACTCTGTTGGCCTGTACGCCGGCCTTGGGATTGAAACAGATAATTAACCGTCCTACACATGTTACAAATGTTTCCTCGAGTCTTATTGACCATATATACATTCCGGAATCATGGTCCGTGTCCGACAGAAATTATTTTACAGTCCCGAAGTTAGACCACAAAGTGATTTGTGTCACCCTGAACTTTCCTAGTGATCGTTTATTTGCAGGAAACTCGCGACCCAGAATAATACCGACATATCGAAGATTTAGTAAAGATCTATTTTGTAAGAACTTAGATTCACATATTTATCAAGATATTAACATTATTGATGATGTCAATGTGCTGTTGGATTACATAAATGCCTGTGTTACACAGGCTGCCATAGCGGCGGGTTTCCAATTCAAGATTGTAAGACAGGGACCTAGGAGGGGCAAATATTGGTGGAATGATGCCCTTTTTAGTAAATGGTCAATGAAACAAACAGCCTATATCGAGTATGTCCGACATAGGGATCAATTGTCACATCTAGCTTATAAGCAAGCCAATCAAAATTTTAAACAAGAAATACGTAAGGCAAAGAGGAAGGCAGTTGCTCGGTCTGCCAGTTCGACTCAGATATGGGAGCTTATCCGTCATACGTGTAAGACTCAGGCTCCCAGACTGCCCTATGAGGAATAAGAGAAATATTTAGACTGGGTCAATAATCCAACGGATCTTCCACAGCCTGATAAAATAACTGTGAGTGGGGCCAAAGTCCATTTTGGCTCACCTGATCCTGAAATTCCGACGGGAGGGAGCTTTTTAAAAATTTTAAAAACTGTTAAAATTACAGGACTAAATTTTCCATTTACTTTTACGGACAAGATCCTTCAATTTAACTGGCTACAACATGATTTTTTCTTTGTGTCAATTAATAGTAAAAACTGGAAAATTTCCGTTAGCTCTTAAAATGGCCAAGATAAATCCTACGTATAAAAAGGGGTGTCCCTTCAATATTTCTAATTATCGGCCGATATCTGCGTTATCTCCGTTTTCGAAAATTATAGAAAAACTAGTTTTTCAGCGCATGGTGGAATATTTGTGGACTAGGATTCCTATGCAACAAAAGGGTAGTCGACCTGGACATAATGTGATTTGGATTCCTCTCCAGATCTATATGAACGCCATGGAAGCCTGCGATCAACATCATAACTTCATTATCGTTCAAACAGACATTTCCAAAGCATATGACACTGTTTCTAGACCCCAGCTTTTTTACGATCTTGAGCGCTTGGGAGTTTCACAAGGTTATATTGCTTTACTGCGTGACTACTATCAGGATCGCTTAAATTATCAGGATCACTTAAATTATCAGGATCGCTCTGATCCAGCGGTGTATAAAAAATCCAAACGAGGGATTATCCAAGGGTCTGGCTTAGCGCCTCTATTATTCGCGGCAGCTACCGCATCAATTTACGATCATAATTTCAATTTGAAAATAGTCAGCTATGTTGATGATAACGTCTTGTTCGCTAACTATCCATCTCACGAGCAAAATGACATTATAGAATTACTCCAGCACGATTTGAGCTATTTGGCAGACTGGTATTCTAGTAGAGGTCTCAGGTTGAATGAAGATAAAACCAATATTTTAGTTTTACCAAAAGATGAGAATTATACCTCTACTATTAAGATATTGGGCATTACTTTTGATACCAGTTTGAAATTCAACGTTTACATTGACCAGTTAATAAGTTCTTTACATCGCAAGTCCTACCTGGTGAAAAGACTTCGATCTGTTCTCACTATTTGTCAGATTCGTCGGTTCATCTTGGTTGTGATAGTGCCCCAGCTTAAATATGGAGCTCTATTTTGGTCGTCCACCTCCTCAGTAAATCTATTCGGGTAGCCTTCAATTTGGGTAGATTGGATTCAGTGACGTCGACCTGCTCGGATTTTAATCTACCCACTGTCACGACAATTATGAAAGTTGCGTTAACTGTCGAGGTCGCCGAAGCTCTTCGGAATGATAAACATCCTGCTATATTCATTAGGCACTGGTTTAAATCTTCTAGTCAAGTTCGACAAACTCGAAGATATTTGCTTGAGATTCCGTTCATTGTGTCAGCTCAAAAATCTAAGAGTTTTCCGTATTCTGCAATATCCTTATGGAATGCATTGCCGATGGACATTCGATCTGCCGTTTACCTTTGTACTTCCACCTCTTGCCTTACCACTTGCATCCATTTAAAGAAACGCATAACCCAATTTTATCTCAGTAATCAATCTTAGTTTTAGTCCTTTTGTATAGTGTTGACTTCGGGCCCATTAGCCTTTCGAAAGCAGTTTTTCTTTGGTTTTGTTGTGTGCGTAATGTTTAGATCCATAGTATCCTTTCCCTTTTACCCCTTGGTCTGGGGTGCTTGATTAATAAATAAATAAATAAATAAATAAATAAATAAATAAATAAAATAAAATAAAACATAAGCATTAACCTTAAAACAAATTGAGTTCTAACCTGATGTTTAACATACTCACAAAGCAGTAAAACAGCTTAATAGTCCATTCTGATGCTCAGTTAGTTGCTGCACTGGCACATTGGCTGTCGTATATGGGCTGGCAAATATCTAAGCACGATCAACCCCTAGACACCACCACTTGGACTAGCGTCACAGACAGCGGACCGAACAGGGCAAGGAAAAACCACAGGAAGGCATCACACTCTCCTTTGCTGTGTTCCCACCTCGGTGTTTTGCGACCATGCAGCACTGCAAGATTGGGAAATTAGGGGAGAGAGCAGTAACCACCATCATTGAAACACCTGACACTTTACTGTCATTTCTTTAAACGCCGCAACTTTTCCCCCTATTCGCCCCCTGTCCCGTTTTATCTTGAGCCGCACTTATTCGTAATCATACTGATTACTCCCAAATGAAAATAAATCATATAAAAGGAACGATCTCACCGTTTTTCATGTCAAACACCACCATATTCTCAACTTGGATGAATAATTTCGCTTCACTCATCAGATGCCAAAAGAATCACGAACGCAGCGTTCCAAGCACAAAGGTCGCCAATTTTCGCTAACAAAATCGGGACGATTCCTATGGATTACAGGACAGGCATAATTGCTTCATGCTTACATTCATTGTAATCGTTACTTAATTATTTACGCCCGTTTTTCCTGTAAAATTATAATCCAAAAAAAACGTCTTAGCCTCCCTAGGATAAAAGGAAAGTAAAAATTACCAAACAATCTGACAAAAAATAAACAAAACAAGCAATTTTAAAATTACACAACACCAATCATTAACAAACAAATGCAAATAAACTTTACCATCCGACTACAAACGATCACACCCATGCCACATCCACACCAACAACATTTATTCACAAATAAACCTCAAAACAAAAATTTTTTAGCATGAATGACATTCAAAAACGGCAGAATAACACAAAATTCTCAACACACCCAAAACACACACTGACACCAGTCACACTTATTCCCATCTGGAAAATTCCTCAGTTGAAAATGTTTATAAGGTAGAATTTAGGTCAGAGATGGCATTCCAGAAACGTTTCCAAAAACACCTCCCTCTCTACGATTTTTGAGCTCAACAATCATTGTGTCGGTAAGTTGCTTCAAACTGTAATACACATTGCCTTCTTTGGTGCAGCGCAATTCAAAAGACTTTTCAGTTTCAATTACAGTTCTCTTTTCATTATCAAATTTATAGAGGACTATTTTGGTAAATCAGTTGGTTCATTCCCATTCACCTAGTAAATCAATTGGTTCATTCTACCTTGTGATGTAAGTTTGCGGAGTCTTCATTGGAAAAAAGGCGTGAGAACTATTGGAAGGTAAAGTTAGATAAAATACTTCCCTATTATTCTTTTACACCTCATGCAAATTAGACACCCAAGAGTCAAATGAAGGTCGATAAGATATTAGATTGAACCGTCTCTTTTTTAATGTGTATTCAGTATGCGTTCTACTTTATACAACTTGCGACATTGTCTCATAATTTTTTTGTAATTCTTGCAAATAAAAAACTGCCTTTTATCGGATTTTTGTGATAATCAAAATCTGTTTAGGTAGGAATTTCTTGTCGAGACTTAATCCCTCAAATTGTGAATTCTTCTTCTTTCCATTGAGGAGTGAATCCTCGGGAAGAGATGTCACGTCTTTTAACTATTCTCACAGTTTCATCTTTTTTAATCCCTTAACATAAAGATTATGGAATACAATGTATTGATTACGTTTTTCAAATTCAGTGGGTTTCATTTTAATCGAACAGTGATAGCTATTGTGAGAAGCATCAACAACTTTTGGTAACACTTCTAAATATCTTTGAGTGTTATTTGCATATAAATAATGATACAATTTCTCTTGAGATGTATGGTTAAAACGTTCTACAACTGATGATGTGATATCCTCATTTTCCGTTGAATAATGTTTTATTCCGAATTTATTTAGCACTTTTTTCACAGGTTCATTGTAAAATTCTGAACCTTTATCTGTATTAAGAAATTTGGATTTATAGCTTTTGAATAATTTTTCGTAAACCTTTGCAAGAGTTTTACCATCTTTCCTTTTTAAAGGTCGTATAATCGCTTGCTTGGAGAAAATATCGATTATTTTTAACAAATAATGATGACCATCATTAGAAGAAGAGAAATTCGATAAATCAATGAGATCTGCAGCCTAAATTTCATCTTTTGCATAACTGATTATACGATTACGTAAAAATCTCCTTCTTGCTGGCTTAAAAAGTGTATAATTATCTTCACCACTCAACGACAATTTAACATCATTAACAGTCACCTAAATATTCTTTCGCTTAGTTTCTCTATACAAACATTGAACACCACCAAAGCTTCCAGCTGAGGCAGGATTGTAATACAGTTTATGTAACTGTTTCTTAATAGAACTCTTCCTCCCATTAGAATTTATCACTCGCAGTTGTTGTCGATGCTGCTGATGATATACCAGTTGTCGATGATTTAGATGTGCCTTTGCGAATTTTTTGCCATGGAGATAACGAAAGTTTCAAATCTTTAGGTTTAATGACCCCTTTGATTTCTTTCCATCTGGCTTCTTTAGAAATTTGGTTACAAGTTGCTTTAGATTCTGTAATAATACCTTGCAAAAGTCGACCTACGTGTGATCTGATTATCACTCGATCGTGATGAATGAATTGACCCAAATTGTCCCAATGTGTTCGACCCCACTCTAACTCTTTTTATTGGTCTGCAATATTTCAGAGGGAGGGGATCCATCTGGGTGACTTTCGGTGAAAATCATGAATGTTTGCCAAAAGTGTGCATGCAACTGAAAACCCACCCTAAAATTTGTGAAATAGGTTTTCTTTGCTCTTCAAAAAAGGTACTATTTCTTCTTCTTCTACTGATAATGTGGGATCAAATGGATTAGTTTTTTTCTTCTGTCTTTACACTGACTGTTATCACCGGAATGGGTTTATCTATGCAGAGTTTACTATAAATTACATATTTTTGTAATAAATTTAAATATAATTTCACTTTCGTAGGTTCATCCAAGTCCTCACAGATTAAAATTTCATTTATTTCTCGATCAAGTTCAGTTAATTGACTTTGCAAGGATGATGTTGGAAAATTTAGCATAGAAGTTAACAACATTTTTTAAACATTTTAAACAGTGGTTACTTCCCACAGAATAAACCTCCTAATAATCCAACTAGTGGAGGAATCAATGCTGCAAAAAGTCCTTGACCTGTTTGATTAATTGCTTGCTTTTATCGATGAATAGAAAATCTTTTAGCTGACAATTTTTAAAACCTTTTTATATTTTCTTATTTCTGCAATTTCCGGAGGCTTGAAAGGAACATGACCCTTAAGAACATTCAGAGCACATAAATTAAATATGTTAATTAGTTCCAGATTGTTCAATAAAGTGCGTTTGACTCAGGAATTTACTTTCTTAGATGCTAACAGTTGCAGAACCGGAAGCTATTGTTGAACTCAATGAAACAAAATCATTCATTACATATACAATTGAAAGGATTTCAAAGATGTTGCTACGAATTTGCATGTATTCTGGTGTGTTGGGTCGCAAGTCTAAGAATAAATGAGCATGTGGTTTTTTTCATGTTGTCTTTATATACATACAATAATCACATACTTCCAACACCTAGTTGATTTCCCAAAAATTTAATTTGACTAACATTCCGACATGAATTTAAAAGCACATGATACTGTGCACTCAAATGCGCAGTGCAAATCTTTTTTTCATATAAGTTATGACTGATAATTACACTGGAAATGTTCCTATGGTGGTGGTTTATATCTGATAAGAGTTCATCAATTATCAATAACGTTAATGGATGCAATGACTCAAAAAATTGAAAATGAAATACATTATGATATGTAAAGCCTAGTACACTAGTTACACAGGATGGAAACAAGTGTGGATGGTTTGCTTGTGTCAAAATATGCTTCAAAGGAAGCAACGGGCACGATCGCTCGGAAGGGAGTTTTTCCCCGACACATCAAAGGATTGAAACTTCACTTGTATGGATGGGGAGCATTTCTTTTCCTCTTTCCTTAACCTTCCCCCTCCCTATAGCCCCCTTCCCTCTGCCATAACCTTAATCTGTTTAAATAAAATCGGTGGTTATATTTTTATTTCTTTAAAGGAATAAATAAATATAGTCTTCTCAATTTTTAATGGATTTATTT
>JAHWFO010031589.1:595405-627912 GCA_023313115.1 Rhysida immarginata | reverse complement strand
TTTAAAAAAAATCTTATTTATTTATACAACCTCTGACAATTAAGTTCCGTGACTGACCTCATATTGCGAGTGGATTGCTGGCTTACATGAAACAGCAGTTACTATCCTTCAAAGTAATCCCAGTCGATGGTAATGCACTTCTGGGAACGGCTATACAAGTCCAGGAAACTCCTGGCATAGTCGTTTTTAGGGATAGCATTTAGTTGGGTCGTAACATTATGTTGGATGTCTGGCCACTTCAGGGGGCCTCTTCCACGGTGTTCCACCCATAGCCTTATGGGTCGTAGCGTCCCCACCCCCTCAAATCTCAATTAAGTGGTACTTAAGACTCAGCGTTCAAGTACCTGGGGAAGGAGAAGCTAAAGTTCGAGACCGATATAAGAGAGACTCCTAACACCACTGTGGCTGACTATAATCAATTTATTCTCCCAAACTATATCTATGTTAACAAAATATACATGCCTTAAGACTATTGACTTATCCTGAGGGGCCCCCTAGTTTCATGCAATATGTCAAAGTTAAGGTTTACATAACGTGATTTTTTTTTTATAAGAGAATCAACAACAATCAAACCAGCCGGCACTCTTGTCAGAAGAAAAGGACAATCCGCAGCTGAATAACAGTCTACTTGAGGCGAGGGCGACCGCTAGACATTGAAATTTGGGTGCTGCGATAACTCACACTGCCGAATCAAATATTCCCAGAAGACTAGCGCCTGAACGCGCAATGCTCTCCTTTAAAGTTTTAAAAAGGGGGAGGAACAGTGACCCCTCCTGGTCCATGTGAGCTACCCATTACACTTCCCATTGGAAGAACCTTCTCAGTGACTTATAGCATGTACTATATACATATGCAGGCACTTGACCTCTCATTTCAATGGTCAATATTTTGTGCCGGATTACCACTCGTGCCTCAGAACTTACTGACTGATATCCATTTTGTTGGCAAGAGTGCTTAATAAAAATTAGATTCCTTAATTATTACTCTATTTTTTAACCAGCTGTCGATGTTAATGTAACCTTATTCTACTATACACGAATAAAGCGAGTGCGCATCCTGTTCATTTATTCTGTCTTGGGCTTTTATCAGACAATTCCCCGTTGTTTCATTATATTATTTATACTTGGGTCCATGGTTCTAACGCATATAAATCGAACGGACTCACCATATCTTCATAACCTGGACAGATTCAAATGACGGTCGAGGGCTTGTCATACTCCTCTTAACTATTTCTTGCACACGGTGTCGTCACGTCCATTACCATTCTTAATGCCATAATCGGGGTCCTTCAAGAATTCTCGTGTGCTGCACGTCTCCACTCGGTCAGAAAGGCGATCCGGTTATTCATGTTGAAAGAGAATTACAACATAGATAAAAGTCAATAAATTCAATTTCAGAGCTAATAACACATAATTATTTGATTCCCGGTAAATCGTAATTTACCCTTCTTACGGATTGCAATTATTCCTTTCTTTCAGAGTTCAATAACAGTCTTGATCACGCCCAAAACAACTTACTACCGCTGGTATGATTTCTTCTATTCCAATAATATATTAGGTATCATTCATAATGGTCTTTCGTAACGTTCCATAGAAAACAGCAAAATTTATTACAGGAACCTCTCTCAAGAGCGACAAGAGAAAAAGCAACATAAAAAAAAATATATTCACAGAAGACAGAAGAATTTTTCACAACAAACAAAAACACACGTTCCTCCAATTCGCCGAAAACGATCGCAACAATCCTCTGCTGGAAGCTGAGCTATCTTCTCCGAATTCCCATTAACAATGCAGCTCCAACAGAGGACTATGACGACCGCTCACGGCATATCTATCTCTCAGAAAAGACAATACAATACCCAAATTATTTCTAACGCACCACAAACAATAACCTCACACAACAAACAACCCTCACTACTATTACATAACCAACAAATAACAAAAAACACTACGGATAACAGAACTATTACATAACCAACAAATAAAACAAAACACTACGGATAACAGACCTTATTTGCTATCAGACACACGTGACTCATAAAACGGAACGTCACAAAAGGAATAAATAAATATAGTCTTCTCAATTTTTAATGGATTTATTTTTTAATTTATATGTTTATATAAATGATAATTTATTTATTCTAAAATATATCTCATTTATATATTTATTAGTTTAAAATATATATTTTATTTATTTACTTATTTATTTATTTATTTATTTTAAAAAAAAATCTTATTTATTTATACAACCTCTGACAATTAAGTTCTGTGACTGACCTCATATTGCAAGTGGATTGCTGGCTTACATGAAACAGCAGTTACTATCCTTCAAAGTAATCCCAGTCGATGGTAATGCACTTCTGGGAACGGCTATACAAGTCCAGGAAACTCCTGGCATAGTCGTTTTTAGGGATACCCTTTAGTTGGGTCGTAACATTATGTTGGATGTCTGGCCACTTCAGGGGGCGTCTTCCACGGTGTTCCAGCCTCCTCGGAACTGTTTAAACCACTCATAAACGCACTTCAAAGTGATACTACTTTCTTTGTAAGCCGTTGTCAGCATTTCATGAGTCTCTTCCGTTTGCTGATACATTTTGGATTTCAACCACGCGCACTACACCTTCACTCTTCAATGTCCTGTTTAAACACTATAAACACATTCGCAACGCTGATTCTCTCAAATTTGTTTAAACATGTTTCGACCTGTCTGGGGCAGGATATGACGGTAGCACACTCTTACGACGGTTAGCAAAATGAGGTCATTCACCGAACTTAATTGTCAGAGGTTGTACATTGAATATACAAATATAAATTCATGATTGTAATGAGTTAAAGAACAATTTCTAATTGTGTTTAAGATATTATGAGAATATCAAATATTACAGAAGGGTGACTCCATGCATGACTTACTCTACATTGGAAAGTTTTTTAGGCATTCAAGATTTGATTATAAACATACTTTTAGCAGTAGAAAACTTTTTTATATACCAATAAATAGTTTGACATGCATATTAAATTTAGCAAGAATAAACATCTTCTTGCATAGTTTCTTTTATTAATTATAAATTAAATTGTGGCAGCGTGACTTACAATACCTGAAAGTAGTATATGGGTACGCTCAGTGCATTTTCCATTTTGGTCATTTCCACTTTTGGTCATCGCCCCAACATCGGCCAAAAGTTGAAAATCGCAGCGGAAAATACCCTCAACGTACCCATATACGAGAATTACAAAAATAGGATTAATATACCCAGAAACTGTTAAAAAAGAGAGGAGAATTACAAAAATGGGATTAATAAATCCAGAAACTGTTAAGAAAGAGAAGATTAATCGCTCTCATAGTCATCTTCAATGAAATCTATAATATGAGCTTGCTTTCCTGTGAAAAACTACTTTAAAAATATTTTCCTATTCATAATATTCATCGTTAAATATCTTTCTGATTCCACTACTGCATAGACGTAATAATCTTCTGTAGGTTGTGATCTTAATTTCCATTCAACTATGAGTTCGTTTGTACTGTAATGTTCTTCTTGATGTTTAGAGAGATCTACACAGATTATAGGATATAACTTTCCAAATTCTTCATAACTAACACAAGTTCCTTCGTCTAAATCAGTATTGAAGTTTGTTTTTATAAATTCGTTATATAGTCTTAAATAATTTTGGTTCTCTTTAGTAAAATCAACTTCGAATTGGTTTAGTGGATACTGTTTATTATTAAGTTTTACATAAAGCGAAGATAAGTTCATATTATCTAAGATCATCGGACTTTTCGTAAAATTTTCATCTCTTTCTTGTTTTGAGAACATTATATAAACATAATTAATCTTTTCATAATTTGTTATGATTCTCCAAGAACCGTTTTGTACTTTTGTAACTACATTTCTATATCCGTTTAAATAGTTAAAACCCCAATTAATTTCTGAATTACTGTTTAATATTGCTTCTAATTTATTTTGAACTTTTAACGATGGTATAACTTCAGGAATCCACACGGATAAATAAGTGATTTTATAATCATAGTTGTTGGCATCTTCACTAGCATGTAATATGTTTTTTATACTATTTTTATAAAAAGTTAATTTTATTCGTCCATTTAACACTTTATTCACATCTCTACAGAATCTAAATATTTTATTTAATTCAATCATTTTTTCAAGCGCTTTTTCATTTGTTCTTTCGTATCTTTCTAAGTATCCTTTGTTAAATTTAGGATTAACTTTTAAATTTCGTGTTACTGTGTTAATATCAGCATCAGCATCTTTTAATTTTTCTGTTCCATCATCTCCACCATAAGTTAATTTTTGTATATTTGCATCATCACTAGTATCTGGATACCAACACATACTACTAGCTGTTGTTTTAGAAATATCACCTGTTAATTCTATGAAATTACGTACTAATGACACATATTGCAGATTATTAATTTTTTCAATTTCTGCGTTTTCATATTCAAGTTTTCCTTCTGTAAAATCATTCAAACCGTTATTACACACAGTAACAACTTTTTTATCAGGATTTACAATTTTAGATTGAATGTATAAATAACCTTCACTTAAAAGTAAATATTTATTAGTATCTATTGTAATTTCATATTTTGAATTACTCTCAATATTTGCAATATTATCATCTTTATATTCAATAAATTCTTTATTTATAGTAATTCTGTCGACAACAGGTGCTTCTAATAAATTCCAATAATCTTGTTCCATTTATATAGTAAAAAATTAAGTTAATACTTTTAAACCACTACCCGTTAAACATTTAATAATATTTTTTGATTTATTATTTAATCTTCCTCCTTTAAAATGTTGTGAGAAAGATTTCTGTTTCATACGTTGAAAATTTGGATCTTCTTTAATATCTTGTACAACTTTCTTAAAAGAAGGTCTTGTTTCGTTTTTACCAATAATATTTTTACCAACTCCTATTATTTCTGGTAAATTATTTTTAACAAGATTTAATACCTTTCTTCCTAAAAATTTTAATACAGGTGAACCATATTTCTTAGCAACATCGAAGAAACCTCCACCAACTAAATCTTTTCTGTATTTAATTCCCAATCCATAGCGAATAGGATAAAGCTGTTTTTTTCTAGTAACAATCATTTATTTACTAAAAAAATTGAACTATTTGAAAGATAATACTATATCAATATTTTCACCATTTAAATCAATTATTCTGCCTAATTGATCCGTAATTTTAAGTTTTATTAATCTTAAGTAATCTCTTTGGTTGAGTGGAAAATATGTAGGATTTATTACATCTATATTAATTAAGTGGCATGGTGGAATATTTGGTGAAAACGAGTATATAATTCTATCTTTTGTATTGTTTTTATAACTTCCATCAATTATAGAACAGTGAATTAAAATTCTCGTAACATCTCTAGTAATATTTCCTATTTTATCTCCATAATGAAAGCCTTCTTCATAAATTTTTGGTTCAAAACCAATTAGTTTATGAAATTCTCCTTCACTTAAATCTATTTTATAGTCAGCAGCAATATTAATAATAAACCTGTTTAAAGCATTATGAGCATCAAAAATAATAGGGCATTTAGCTAACTGAAAAACTTTAAAATGTTCCATGAGATAATGATTAAATTCACTGTAATCATAATTTCCATCGAGAAATGTTAAAGTTTCCCATTTTTTATCATCAAAATATTTAAACTTATTATTATTAAATTTTGAAGAAATATTATGCCAAGAATACCATATACTAGCGCTTTTTAAAGCAACTTTATTAATATTCTTTAAAGCTATAGGATTATTACCAAAATCAACTTCAAAATCACTTTCCTTCGAATTACAGAATATTTCCATTTATATAGAAAAGAATCTTATAAAAACATATGAAATTATCAAAAATGACAAGGGGCTATCCGATAGCCCCTTAGGAAATTTACATCCACACACTGTTTTCATTAATAATTTATTTTACATGCTTAAAAATAAGTTTATGATCTTTTTTAGTAATACATTTTAATTCTAATAACTTATCTAAAATATCTATAATTTCATTATAAATTTCCGAAGAATCATTACCGGCTTTTCTCGATGCTATTAATAACTGTAATTTTTCAACCATTTCATCCGGATTTATAAATATAGAAGAACCTACTTGATATCGAGATCCTCTTCTTATTACATCTATTGCTGTTTTATATTTTTGCAATTGATTCGCTACGTGTTCATAGTGCGAAACCTTTTCATTACTTTCTTGATCATGTAATCTATTTGCTTTCTTTTTTGCAGCACTCAACTGTCCTCTTACTTTTTTTATTTCAGCTTCAACTCTTATATAATTATCTTCAATTGCTTCTTTTTTCTCATCAATATCCTGAATAGTTATAAGTTCATTCGGCATTGTTAAATAATAAACGTCCATAACATCCTTATCCAAACCTGCGTTTAAATCATAAACTCTATTTTTCTTTGGTGTTTTTACTGGAGTAGTTGTAAAAATTTCTGTAGCTTCTTCAGGATATTCTATCATTCTTTTTTCTCTATTTAAATTTTCAATAGCTGGAATAATTTTATCTAATTTCTTATCTCTTTCTTTAAAAAACTTTACTAATTCCTTACTCTGTTCTACAACAGGTGTTTGAAATTTCTCTATAGCTTCCATACCTAATCGTTCTAATTCTTCTTTTTGTTGAATTTTTGCATCAACTTCTTCTCTCGCTTTTATGAGATTTTTTAAAAGTTTTTGTTTTTCCGTTAATTTATCAGGTTTTATAATTGGTTTTTCTATTACATTTGGATCAGCTTCCTTTTCTTTCTGTAATTTTTCACGAATTTTTTTACCTTTTTCTCTAGATTTGATTATACTTTCTAATAATTCTTATCTTTCGGTTTTCATTTATTTATTCGAAAAAACGAAAAAACGTAATTAATACCAGAAAAATATAAAAAAAGCTATGATAAATATAGTTTTTGGATGAAAAGTTAACCCCGTATTGGATACGGGGTCGTTTTGAAATTCTTAAAACATGCAACCACAGACAGTTTTACCAGAAGAAATAAACAGACCCGCCAAAATGGCGGGTCTAACTTATAATGAAAAAATACAATTTTTTATCAATATTTTTATTAAAATAAATGGAGTTTGGACCTGTTAATTTCAAAGAACCGAAATACATAAATATCGAAAAAAATGCTCCTCAATGGTCATTTCGATGTTTATTGGTAGGTAATACTGGATGTGGTAAAACGAGTATGTTATTTAACTTAATCACGAAATATTTATTTTTTGATAGACTGTATGTGTTTGCGAGAGATATAAGCGAACCATTATATGAATGTTTACAAAAACTTTACAACAATAAAAGAATCGACGTTGAATCTATTTTTTCATCCAATCCGGAAGATATTATTGAAGTAGATGAATTAGATCCTGATTATCAAAATTTAATAATTTTTGATGATTATGTGACAACAAAAGATCAATCTGTCATTGAAGATTTATTTATCAGAGGAAGAAAGAAAAATGCTTCTATAATATATGTTACTCAATCTTATTACGATGTACCTAAAAATATTCGATTACAATGTAATTACATATGTTTATTTCCTACTCAAGAAAAAGATATAAATTTAATTTTAAAAGAATTTCCTAGTTGTGATAATATTAAAGATTTATACTATTCAGCAATATCAAAACCTTATCATTTCTTCACTTTAGATTTAAAAAATCCAGAAAAGAAATATAGGGATAATTTTGATCCTATATAAATGACTACTTATATTCCGAGAGCCGAAAGAAATCTAATGAGTTTAAGTAGAACTAAAAGAAATATAGAAGTTGATAAACAGGTTGATGAAGAAAAATTCGTTGATAAAGAATATTTTGCTGATATATTAAAACAATTTGTTCCAATAACATATTTTTAATAAAAATGTGTCAGAGTTGGTTAAACAAAATGACTTTGATGAAAAAATAGGACAAATAGAAGATCAAATAGAAAATACTAATAAAACGATATCAAAGTTGGTTAAAAAGGAAGATTTTGACAATAGTGTAAAAATTATTAATGAAAAAGTAGATGAATTAGTCCAAGTCAATACTGATATTAATTCGAATCTAAGTAAATTTAAAGAAGCTGTTGATAATAAATTTGTTGATAAAGAATATTTTGGTGAAATAATAAAACAAGTTGTTCCAACATCATATTTTAATGATAAAGTGTTAGAACTAGTTAAAAAAGATGACTTTAATAATGAAATAGTAAAGTTGAAAGATCAAATAGAAAACGTTAATAACAAAATATCAGAATTAATTGATAAAGACTATTTTGACAATGCAATAAAATATTTTGTCCCAACATCATATTTTAATAATCAAATATCAGAGTTGGTTAAAAAAGTTGACTTTGATAATGTAAAAGAACAAATAAAAACACTCGATGATGAAATGAAAAAATTAATTGTTATTACTAAAGCTGTAGAATGCATAGAAAAATTAAAAACCGATTTAACATCTGCAAATGAACAGATTACAATTATTAGACAAATATTATATCGAAATAGAATAAAATAAATATTCCATAACTGTTTTTAAACGTAATAAATGAGTTCCTATATTCCAAGATATATGAGAAATCAATATCAACCAGATGGAAGAGATTTTAAATTAGATAGTGAAGGAAATTTTGATATTACAAATAAAAAATTAACAAATGTGAAAGAACCTGAAAACGATAGTGATGCTACTACAAAGTCATACTTTGATAAGAAAGATAACGATATTTTGGAAATTATTGATGAAGCTGATACTGATATTACCACATCTATTGATCTGATTAGTGACTACGTTAATAAGATAGATAACGAAATCTTAAAATTTATCAATGAAACCATTACTTCTATTATGAAACATAATGATGAACAACTAAAGAAAGACAAAAATATTATAAAAATTATTGATGAATTAACCACAACGACTACTAATATACTAAAAATCATAGATGAAAAAGAAAAAGCAATAAAAGAATCTGTCGATCAAAAAGATGAAAATATATTAAAAATTGTTGATGAAAAGCAGAAAAATATTATAGAATCTATCGATGCGTTAAATAAATATTTAATGGATTCTCTTAATCAAAAGGATATAGAAATTTTAAAAAACATTGATGAAAAAGAAAAAACTATTAAGAATTCCTTTGATCAAAAACTTAAAGAAAATATAGATCAAATAAGAAATCAAGTTCTTATTAATCCTCAGAATTCAAATTATTATAATGCTAAAAACAAAAGAATAGTCAACTTAGCTGATCCACACGAAGATCATTCTGCTACCAATAAGAAATACGTTGACCAAAAAAATAAAGAAATTGATGAAAAAATTAAAACGATACAAGATGAACTTTTAAACATTAATAACGAGGATATAATGTTACAAGATGATATTAAGAACATGGATACCAATTTTAGAAAACTCGTTTAGAAAACTCGAAGTGGAAAAAGTACATGATCAAATTGAAGAAATATCAAAAATAAAGGATAATACAGCAATTAAAAACGATGTAGGAAAAATACGAAATGATTTAAGATCTATCAATGGTCAAATAACAATCATAAAAGGTATATTGGCTCGACATAATATAAAATAGCTTATTTACTCTTAATAAATGGAAATAGATTATCTGAATAAAAAGAAATATGTGTATAGAAGATCTTATAGATATTTCCAAAAGTTGGATATAGCATTAACAACTACTGAATTTTTATGTTCAGCAAGTGGTCTCTCAGCATTTGCTTTTGCACCTTTAGCAGTATTATCTTTAAGTGTTGGAATAGTTGAAGTTTTAAGAAAGCAAATGAAAATTAAAGAGAAATTACAAGAATATAAAATGGCTGCAAAATTCTATCGTGATTTAGAAATTAATTATGAAGCTAAAGAAATCGATGAAGATGAAGTAATTAAAAAAGAAGAAGAATTTTTAAAACATTTAGAATTCTTTCCTAGGGAAAAATATTTAAAACAGATGAAATTAAATGGATATAAGGATTAGTTTTACTTATATATAAATGAAAGTAATTAGAGAAAACGTGCCGTTTACGAGACAAATCTATTGTGTAAATTAGAAGAAGAAAACTGATAATAAGAACAGCAAATTAGTATCCACTGATAATAATAGATTACAAATCAAAAGTATCTGCTCGAGTTGTGGAAGTAAAAAAGTAGTTTCATTTCTGTAGAAGATGCTAAAAAATTAGCTCAAAAAGGTGGATTTCTACCATTTTTAGCACCACTTATACCAGCACTTATTGCAGCAGGAAAAGCAGCAACTCTTGGTGCTGCTGGTGCAGCAGCTGGATATGGAACAAAAAAAGCATTAGAAGCTATTGGTGGCAAAGGTGTTTATCTACCTGGGAAAATAGGAAGAGGTTTATATCTTCCAGGAAAAAAAAATTCCCGTTGAGTAATATAGAAATAGATAAATTAATGAAAAATATTAAAAATTTTAGAGGTGTATTTGCTATCGATGAATTACCAGAAAAAATAAAGAAAAATGAATCAGGAATAGTTAATTATCAAACTTCTAATGAACCCGGAAGTCATTGGGTAGCTTATTTTAATAACGAATACTTTGATAGTTATGGTCTTCCACCACCTGAAAGAATAATAAAATATATTAAAACGAGATATCCAGAAATCATTTATAATTCAACTCAATATCAAAAAAATAAATCTGTATTATGTGGATATTATTGTATGGATTATATTAAAAAGAGAACTAAAAATATTCCATATTATGATATCGCGTATTCGTTTGATCAGAAACCTTCTGATTATAATGAAAATAAAATTTTAAAATAATTAAATGAATACTAAAGAAGGAATAATTGAAGAAATCCATAAACCAGCTAGGAAAAATTATGAAAGAACAAGAGTTATAACTCTAGGAATTGGCGATTTATTTCAGGCGGATTTGGTAGAAATGGATACTGGAAGTTTAAAAGGAATATCTAAAATAAATAAAGGATATAAATATATTTTAAATGTTATTGATACCTTTTCTAAAGTTGCTTGGTCTATTCCAATTAAAGATAAAACCGGTAAATTAGTCACTGAAGCATTTAAAAGTATTTTAAAAAGTGTTAAACCTAAGAATTTACAAACTGATCATGGAAAAGAATTTTATAATAAAGATTTTGAAAATTTAATGAAAGAATATAATATTAATCATTATTCTACCTATAGTGAGGTTAAATCTTCTGTAGTAGAGAGATTTAATAGAACTATGAAAGAGAAGATGTGGAAAGAATTTTCTAAAAGAGGTAAATATGTTTGGATAGATATTTTAGAAGATTTAGTTAAAGATTATAATAATAGTTATCACAGAACTATAAAAATGAAACCTGTAGAGGTCAATAAGGAAAATGAAAAAGATATATTGATTAATGTGTATTCTGATAAATATATTACAAATGAAAAACCAAAATTTAAAGTAGATGATTACGTAAGAATTTCTAAAAATAAAGGGATATTCGAGAAAGGATATACTCCTAATTGGTCTACTGAGGTGTTTAAAGTAAGCAAAATAATATATTCTACTCCTATTACTTATAAAATAAAAGATTTGAGTGGAGAAGAAATTAAAGGTAGATTTTATAAAGAAGAATTAATGAAAACCAAATATCCTCATGATTATTTAGTTGAGAAGGTTTTAAGAAAGAAAGGTGATAAGGTTTTCGTAAAATGGTTAGGATTCGATAATTTTCACAATAGTTGGCTAGATACGAATAATGTTTCAGTTTAAACATCCTTTTCACTGTGTAATTCTTCTATTTTTGTAATTAGATCTTGTTCTGTAAATTCTGGATTAGATATTCTAAAATAATTTCCATGAAATTCTAACTTTCTTTTTAATTTTCCTTTATTCTTGAATATAAATTGATACTATTTGGATCATAAAAAGTTAAAAGTTCTTGACAATCTTGATAATCTTCAATTAATTTATCAAATGCTCTTTTTAAACTTAATTTTTGACATCTAATAACATAATAATCGTATACGATATCATCATCATTTAATTTGAATAATTTAAAATAATGTCTTAATTTATTATCTCGTGTTCTTGTTACAACATCTGGTTTAATGGTTTCTATTTTATTTTCTAATTTTTCAATGTTTCTTCGTGCAACTTCAAATATTCTATCATTACTTCTTTCTAAATTTTCTATTGCAATCTGTTGATCTTCTATTTGTTTTCTAAGTTTATATTCACCTGTTTTTCTTATAGATGGTAAAACTTCTTTGTAAACCCATCTTTTGAATTGTTTTGCAGCTGGTAATTTTGAACTCATAATTAGAGCATATAAACCTGGTTCGTTGATAAAAGCCGTGTGTGGATGTAAATTTTCTAAGGGGCTATCTAAGCCCCTTGTCATTTTTGATAATTTCATATGTTTTTCTATCATCTTCATCTACATTTACCTTAATTGCTTGTTTTGTATTTTCATATTCTAAAATATTAGCAACATCTTTAGCTTTAAACCAAGGATCATTATTTTCATCTAAAACCATAAATATTTCTTTATTGTTGTAAGTAAGATTATTTAGAGCGCTTAGAATTCCTTCCATTTATTACAAATGAATTATTGAAAATCCTGCAAATTTTAACATCCTTAAAATAAAATATAAAAATAAAAAATGATTTAGTTTAACGTCTTTGTCAACGTCTTTATCAACGTGTAGTTGTAATATTCTTAACATGAGTTGTTCTTCTGAAATATAAGATTTAAAGTGATTTCCTTGATGTTTAATATTTAATACTTCTTTCATTTTATTATAGAGATTAATACTATTAGGAATATATCTGAGTCTTAAAATTATTTCCAGTTCTGGATAATCTTCCAATAAGCATTTAATTCTGTTGATAACATTACACTTTTGTGTTCTTATCACGTAATAAGGATATTCCCACATATGATTCTTTCTAATTAAAATAAATTCGTGAAGTTTGTTAATGTCTCTAGTTTGTGTTATAACATCTTGTTTAATTTTATTTAATTTTTCAATTTTTCTTTGTGCAACATCCAATATTATATCATAACTTCTTTCTAAACTTTCTATTGTAATCTGTTGATTTTTTATTATATTATTTTTATTTTCTATTTGTTTTTTAAGTTTATATTTACCTGTTTTTCTAATTGATGGTAACACTTCTTCATAAATCCATCTTTTGAATTGTTTTGCAACTGGTAATTTTGATCCCATAATTAATGAATATAAACCTGGTTCATTGATGAAAATTGTATTTTTTTCATTATAAGTTAGACCCGCCGTTTCGGCGGGTCTGTTTATTTCTTCTAATTTTGTTTTATCTTCAACATCTACATGATTTCTAACAGCTTTATCAGTATCTTGATATTCTAAAATTTTTGCTACGTCTTTCCCTTTAAACCAAATCTTATCATTTTCATCTAAAATCATAAATATTTCTTTATTATTGTAAGTAAGATTATTTAGAGCACTTAGAATCCCTTTCATTTATTACAAATGAATTATTGAAAATCCTGCAAATTTTAACATTCTAAAAATAAAATATAAAATAAAAAAAATCAGAGCAAAAAAGTGTAAAACCACTGTACTCCTTAGGACTTTGCTCATATTCTTTTCATCTGTCTCTATCTCTTTTTTACTAGTCTTATTCACTGAGTGTAGCGTTCAGTGTTATTTTTTTTTTGTTTTTTACTAGTATTATTTACTGAGACAGAGGAGAGACAAATATGAGTAAAGTACAATGGAAATATTCTGGAATTCACTACACACTGATCCATTTTTAGACTATTAAGTGTGCACCCTTAATAATCCTATGAAAACAGCATGAGAATATTTTTTTTCGACCGATCGGGATTTGATCCTGATCAGAAGGGATTGCCAGACACTCAACTTACCGCTGAGCTATCTTGACAATCCAATTATAGGAAGTTGAAATGATATATATAAATATAATTAAAACTTACCAAAGAATGATTACAAGTGTTAAGAAATTATTAAAATGCACCAAGAGTGATTATAAGTGTTAAACAGCAAAGAGTTTAAATTTTTAACAATATTTTTAAGAGAATATTTGCGTTTTAATTAATTGCTTTTAATTCTCATATCACTTCCTTCAACGTCACTTCCTGTCTCAAGCCTTGCCTAGACATAACAAATGTTCTCTTTATTATTGTGTAATAGATCAGAGGGAAAAACTCTTTTGGCTATTTGCCAATTAAATCTTATCTTCCACTTCAAAATATATTTTCATGTTGATTAAATTTTTTATAAATAAATGATTGAACTTCAAAAACAGACTGTCTCACAATTACAAAGAATCTGCAAAGAAAAGAAATATAAAGGGTATTCTAAGTTGAGGAAGAATAATTTAATTAATCTAATTTTACAAAAATCTAATGAAACGGGAGAAAAATTAAGTGATAAAAAAATAGGTGAATTAAGACGTTTAGGAAGCCAATATAAAGTAAAAAAATACTATAATATGAGAAAATCTGATCTAATTAATTCTATAGAGGAAAAATTGAGAGAACCACCAGTTCAAGAAGAAAACTTAGTTCAAGAAGGAAATCCAGAAGATATAGAATTATGCGAAATATGTGGAAATGAGAGTAAATTAAAAAATAGGTGCTATATTTGTGAACCAGAGATAAAAAATAGTAAACATAATAGAAAATCATATAGGTTAAATCGCTTTCGTAAAATATTATTAAATGTAATAGAAGATGTGAATCATAAAAATAAAATTGAAAGAGTATTCGAAGCTTTTATTAATAATTATACGGGTAAATCTGTACCTTATAAATACATCATCAAAAAGATAGCTGATCGTTTTAAAATAACTAATAATATTGAAATTAAAGAAACTAAAAGAAATTTACAAATTTGGAATGATCTTATAGATAAATTTGAAATGGAAAGACACATAATAAATATTGCAGGATTTTAAGAATTTCGTACTTAATAAATAAAGATGACAGATTTCGAATATTGTCAAATATGCGGAGAAACTAGTATATTGGATGATAGATGTTATAGTTGTTATCCACCAAAGATAAATCCACATAATAAACATAAATATAGACAGAAATATTTTCACGAACATTTATTACAATTAATAGATAGACTTGAAGACAGAATTAAAATTGAACAAGTATTTTCAATATACAATGAAACTTATAAAAGAAAAGCTTTACCCTATAAATTTTTTATAGCGAAGATAGCCGATCTATTACAAATTAATCATAATATTCGTATTGTTAATTCAAAGAGAAATATTCAATTGTGGAATGATTTTTTAGCTATTAATCCCTTAGAGGTAATTAAAAAACATGAAGAATTTAAAGAATATATTTTGAATCAGTTTTAAAATAAAAGAATATTGTTTTTTATGATGATGGAAAAATTTGCAGGATTTTCAATAATTCATTTGTAATAAATGGATGTTGATTTCAGAAAGCAGACTGTGACTGAATTACAAAATATATGTAAAAGCAAGGGTTATCGTGGATATTCTAAATTGAGAAAGAATGAATTAATTAATTTCATTAGAGATAAACAACTGAATGAAGAACTGCAATTTGATGATGATATTTTTGAAAGACCTAGACCACAGAGACCAAAAAGTACTCCAAAGATTAATTATTTTTATAAATTTCAGGATGATATCTTTGAAAAACCTAAACCACAGAAATCAAAAACCTTAAACCAAATATTTCCGTTTAGTGATAAATTATTTAAAGATGAACCTGTAAAAAATGTGGATGAAAATAAGATATTTAACATTATTGAAATCAATCCAAAATTTAATAGGAAATTTAATGCGTGGTCTGTGGATTATAAAGTAGTTTTTACAACGGAAGAAAAACAGAAACTTCTTGATATTAATACACCCAATGAGAAAAGTGATAGGATATCAAAAGCTCTCACTGTTGTGGTAAAACTAATCAAAAAGAGAACTAAACTTCGTAAAGGTGATATGCTCAATATTGTAGTTCAAAATCCCAATTTATTTTATCCTATTTCTACTGGTTATCAAAAATTCACTACAGTCAATAACACAATCGTAGGTATGTGCAAGTTAGTTAAAGGAATATTAACATCGAATGAATCGATTGACCTTTCAGAAACAACCTTTAATATGAACATGATTGCAATGCCTAGAGGTGCCAAAGGAAATAAAATTATAAACTTAAGTGAGAATTTAAAAACAAAAAAGTGCATAACTCAGATAAGAAATGTTGATAATCTGTGTTGTCCAAGAGCGGTTATTGTAGCTTTAACTTATGAAACAAATATAATCTTAGGAAGAGAAATGACACCAAATGAAATTAAAAAGATTAGAGTAGGTGATAAATATAAATTACAAAAACAGTTAACAACTGAATTATGTAATAGATTGAGTGAATACAACGAAGAAGGTTTTACTCTAGAAGATATAAAACGCGTAGAAGAATTATTAGATATACAAATAAATGTTGTGTGCTCTGAGAACTTTAATTCTGTCATTTATCGCGGAGAAGATAAGGAAATAAAAATATATTTATATAAAACTAAAAATCACTTTGATGTTATTAATAGCATGCAAGCTTTTTTAGGATCATCTTATTTTTGTAAAAAGTGTAACAAGCCTTATGCTAACAAAGACAAACATAAGTGTAAAGTTGAAAAGAAAGTTTGTATCATGTGTGCTGGTGAAGAACATCAAACTGAGGAGAACATAAAATATTGTAAGAAATGTAATAGATATTGTTATAATCAAGACTGTTTAGATAATCACGATGAAGTGTGTAAAACAGCTTATAAATGCAAATCGTGTAATAAAATATGTCTTAGAAGTAAAAAACATTCTTGTGGATATAATTTTTGTCTAAATTGCAAAGAAGTTGTGGAAACCAAGACTCACAAATGTTATATGCAAACAAGAAAGCAGAAAGGTGGTATATGTGAAAGAATATTTATAGAAAATAATAAAGAAATAATTGTTAGAGGTTGTCCAAATTGTGATAAAGATGGTTGTGAAGTAAATGAAAAACATGTTCCTTATTATTATTTTGAATGTTCTGAGTGTTCTAAAATTGTTAAAGGAAAAACATTTAAATGTTGTGAAAAATGAGCACCCATAAACGATTGTAATTACACTGAAAAATACATGTGGTTTGATTACGAAGATCAACAAGAATCTGGAATTCATGTAGCAAATCTCATAATTGTTCATAATTTTCGAGGTGACATAGTATACAGATTTAAAAATAACGACGATTTCTGCAAGTGGTTGATATCGAAAGAAAACAGAAATTACACATTCATTGCTCACTATGCGAAAGGTTACGACTCGCAATTTATTTTGAAATATTGTTGTGAAAACACTATAAAACCTTATACTATCTACAATGGAACAAAACTGATGTTACTTGAAGTAGAATCGATAGGTTTAAAAATTATTGATAGCAGTAATTTTATACAAGGAGCTCTAGATGAATTTCCAAAAACCTTTGGTTTAAAAGAGTTAAAAAAAGGCTATTTTCCTCATTTGTTTAATACAAAAACCAATGATAATTATATTGGTCTTATACCTTCTCCGTATTATTATTGTGCCAATACAATGAAAACTAAAAAGAGAAAAACTTTCTTGAAATGGCACGAAGAAAAAACAAATGAAAATTTTATATTTAATATGCAAAAAGAAATTAACGAATACTGTAATTCTGACGTAGATATATTAAGAGGTTGTTTAGAATTGCGAAAACAGTTTCTAGAAATTGCAAATATAGATCCTTTTTGCTACTTAACTATAGCTGGCGTTTGTATGGCTATATATAGATCTAAATATTTAAAAGAAAATACTATAGCTGTATTAGACAAAAAACAAAAAGAAATGTACAGCAAAGAATCTATAGCCTGGTTAAACAGTTTTAACAACTCAAATATTCAACATGCTTTAACTGGTGGTGAAGTCAAGATCTGTGGAGCAAAAGTCGATGGTTTTGATAAAGATACAAACACTGTTTATCAGTATCACGGATGTTTCTGGCACGGTTGTAAGAAATGTTTCAAATCTGAATCTCTCAACAATAAAAATAAAGAAACCATGGATGATTTATATCAAAAAACGCTAAAGAGAAGTAATAAAATAAAAGAAGCAGGATATAACTTGATAGAAATGTGGGTTTGCGAATGGACTAAATCTGCAGAATACAAGAAAATGAAAAGCAAAAAGACTTACCAGAAATAATAGAACCATTGAATCCTAGAGAAGCATTCTTCGGTGGAAGAACGAACGCGACAAAACTCAGAGCTAAAGCAGATGGTATAAATACAAAAATAAGATATATTGATGTTTGTAGTTTATATCCTACAGTACAATTTTATGATTATTATCCTGTTGGTCATCCTATAAAAATATACAAACCAAAACAGCATAAAACATCATGGTATGGTCTTATAAAATGTAAAGTTGCAGCTCCGAGAAAGTTATATCACCCTGTATTACCCGTGAAAGTGAAAATGGAAAAGAGCGAAAAGTTATTATTTCCTTTGTGTTTAAAATGTGCAGAGGAGCAAATCCAAGAAGAATGTCCGCACAGTAAGAGCGAAAGAAGTTTTGTAGGAACGTGGACAACAGATGAAGTTAATAAAGCTATTCAAAAAGGTTATAAAATAATAGAGATTTATGAAGTTTGGCATTTTAAAGAAAAAAGCAATGATTTATTTAAAGATTATGTAAGAGACTTTATGAAGATAAAATTAGAAACTAGTCCTTGGAAAGACGATTTTAAAACCGAAACTGAATACATAAACGCAGTAAAAGAAAAATTAGGTATTTTATTAGATCCAGAAGAGATTGAAGAAAATCCTGGTAAAAGAGCAGTAGCTAAAATATGTTTAAACAGTTTATGAGGTAAATTTGGTCATGACAAATTTACTCAAGACAAAACATGAGTAAAACTGAATATTTAACAGATCTACAGCGATTTTATGAAATATTGTTAGATGACAGGTTAGATGCTATAAATTTAAACTTTATCAATGAAGAAATGGTTCAAATCACGTATAACTTCAAGGATTACTACGTGGAAAATAATACGAGTACAAACATCTTTGTGGCAGCGTTTACTACATCTAATGCGAGATTAAGATTGTACGATATGTTGGATAAATTAGATAAAAATGTAATAATGTTTGACACCGATAGTATAATATATACAGATGATGGTACAAACACTGTTAAAACAGGTTGTATGTTAGGAGAATGGACTGATGAATTAAAAGGTAAATGGATCATAGATTTTGCATCAACAGGTCCTAAAAGCTATTATTACGAGAAAAACGAAGGAGATGAATTTGAGAAATATGTAACAAAAATAAAAGGGTTTACGTTGAACTATCAAAATGTACAAAAATTAAATGGAGAATCAATGATCAAATTAATAGAAAATTCTCAGAGTAATAAAATACAATTAGAATATAATCAAATTACGAGAGATGCAAAAACAAAAAATTTAGTTAATAAAAGTGTTAAAAAAGACTTTTCATTTCAGTATGATAAAAGAGTCATTCTTCCAAATTTTGATACATATCCATATGGTTATTAATAATAGTTTTTCTCTCTAATAAATGGAAGTTGTCAAAAAGATTAAACATGTTGGCCAATGTCAAAAAATACCGACAATTAAGCTCAATGACTTAAAACTTGGTGATACATTTCCTGTAAAAGAATTTAAAGAAATTATAACTAAATTTGGTAAACGTATAATTGTTAAACTACAAGATAAAGAAGGAGAGTTTCAAGTATTTCTTCCAGATAGATTCAGTCAAAAATTAACTAAAAAAGATATTCAACAATTAAATAATTCACAGAATCTCACGTTTGTTTATCAAGGTTTACAAGATCTAGGTGGTGAAAAACAAGCTCATATTATAGATTTCATTGAAGATGACTACGAGAGCGATTAATCTTCTCTTTCTTAACAGTTTCTGGATTTATTAATCCCATTTTTGTAATTCTCCTCTCTTTTTTAACAGTTTCTGGGTTTATTAATCCTATTTTTGTAATTCTCGTATATGGGTACGTTGAGGGTATTTTCCGCTGCGATTTTCAACTTTTGGTAAGTGTTGGGGCGATGACCAAAAGTGGAAATGACCAAAATGGAAAATGCGCTGAGCGTACCCACTTACTACTCCTGAATGGAACTTTTTTTTGATTATATTTTTAAAGTCAAATTTCTTCTGATTAACTTATCCATGAAAGAATTAGTTGCGTTATAAATGTACTAAAGGGTTTTAAGTTACAGAAAATATAATCCAAGAGACACAAAAAAATGTTTTAAAATTTTTTTTCAAATTATTTCCTGTGACTTACTCTACAACAGAATATGACTTACGCTACAATTCTTACTAATGAGTTAAAAGAATAGTAAAACACAATATTTAACCCATCAAATAACCAGAAAAATCAAAATTTTTGAAGCTTAAGTAGGACCGACGGTCAAAACTTAGTTCAGGCAGTTTTATGAGTAAAGAATAAATCATAGGATGTTCAGTGAGGGTTTTATTGTATGCCAACCTCAGCTGTTCAAATTTTTGATGAAAAATAGGATAGAAAATTCCGCAGCCTGGATTCGACCCAGGTTCCAATCCAGGCTGCAGAATTTTATTTATTATTTTTCATCAATAGTTTTATAAGGTTAATTATATCAATGTCAACATCCGAAATGTCATCAACTACTGGCCATATGAAGAAGTTGCCTTTCTTTGCAGAAACTTAACTTTCTCTGCCAATGATTTGTTCAGCAAATTATAACATCAAGTACTTCATCTGACATTTTTCAGAGAAAGAAACAATTACCCATTTGCCCTCTTTCGAGTCGGTTAAAGCGCGTTTAGGAGACTTCTACGGATCCCAGAAACGTGAAATTCGGAAGTTCAGAAGGTGAGTAGAAGACACACAGGTGGGACATACACTACTGTTTATAAAAATCGCAACACCTTGATGGAATGGTCTAATCCATATGCAAGTTGTAATATTTGCATACAATGGGTCAGAGTATAAATGATTAGATTTTCAGAGTAATTGCTTGAAAGAACATCATGCCTCGACGACGACGAAGGGTACCATATCAACAGCTGACAGACTTTGAAAGAGGACGCATAATTGGTCTGCGTGAAGCGGGATGGTCGTATCGTGACATTGCTGCTCCTGTAGGACGTAATGCAACGACAATTATGCGTGCATGGAGGCAGTGGAGCGAAGAGAACAGGGCACACCGAAGACCAGGCTCAGGAAGACCCAGCACGACGACCCCGCGAGATGACAGACACCTCTATCGCATGTGTGTAGCAGATCGTACAGCCACTTCCACAGTGTTAGCACAACAGTGGGGTGCTACAGTAGGCAGGACAATGTCTGCTAGCACTGTACAATGCCGTTTGATTTCCAGAGGATTGATGGCACGAGTACCATTGTTGCGGATTCCTTTGACTCAAAACCCCCGGCGCCTCAGGTTGCAATGGGCCCATCAACACCAACAGTGGCAAGCTGAATAGCAACAAGTTGTGTTTTCGGATGAGTCAAGGTTTAACTTGCAGCACCATGACGGTAGGATACGAGTCAGAAGACATCGTGGCGAGCGCGACCTTCCAGAATGCATCCTGCAGCGTCATTCAGGACAAACGCCAGGGGTGATGGTGTGGGGTGCAATCAGTTACCATGGTCGTTCCCGTCTGATCAGAGTCCATGGCAATCTGAACAGTGACCGGCACATCAGGGAAGTTGCGCAACCCGAGGTCATCCCCTTCCTGCAGAACCTTCCAGGCGCTGTATTCCAACAGGACAATGCCCGACCGCATGTGGCCAGAAATGTCCTCGCCTTTTTCCAAGCACATCAGATGCCCTTGTTCCCCTGGCCTGCTCGTTCACCAGACATGTCTGCAATCGAACATGTGTGGGACAGGGTTGCTCATCGATTGGCTCGTCAGACTCCTGCAGCAGCAACTGTGGATGAACTGTACACCCGTGTAGACAGAGCATGGCAGGACATTCCTCAGGCCCTTATTCAGAGCTTGTTTGACTCAATGCCACGACGTTTAGAGGCTGTAATTGCATCCCACGGTGGTTTCACCCAATACTAATGTGACAATAAAACGCATTGTATTGACCTGAAAATCTAATGGTTTCTTTTCTGACCCATGATATGCAAATGCTCCAAATTTAATGCAGATTGGGCTATTCCATCAGGGTGTTGCGATTTTTATAAACAGTAGTGTAGTTTAAAATTTCACAAAATTGCAACCAGCGGTTGGCCCGGGCGTAGCACTCAAACTTGTTGAATAAAAAAGTAAAATATTTCATTCTTAGATTATGCAAGAAAGCGTGGAGTTATAGCACTTGCACCCATATTTCTGACTCCAAAGACGACTTAGTAGATGAGGGCAAAGATGCAACCTTTGTCGTTCATAGACTTAGAGTTAAGCATACCCGAACATTCATATAACATGTTTCTTTTACTGGCTCACCTTTGTTTTTGCCAGCTAAAATGCAATATTAATAAATATATATATATAATTAAATAATTTCATTTAATATCTTAAGCAAACTAAATTATTTAAAATGTATCTAATTTTTATGTTTTTATGACACATTATACTTTGTGGCTCACATAATAGATGTGACTTACACTACACATGTAACTGACACTACTACATTTTAAATTCCTTCAAAAACATAGAAAATTATTCAGAGATTTCTACTTTTTTTTATAAAATTAGATGTATCTAACAATCAAGTAAGAAATAAAGTATAATTCTAATTGACAATCTGTGCTAAAAGAGAACTACAAAAACTTATTTATCTTTTCTGTGACTTACACTACAGTAAAAATTTCATTTTTATCATTAAAGTAAATAAAGTTGCAAAAAAGGCAAAGGCTTAATAAAGTTATTTCATGAAAATACACTTATTTTTCTAGATAGATAAATAATTACAACCGAAAAAAACATATATTTACCTTTCAAAATTTGCTTGTGAATTTTAAGCTAAAACACAGTTCCTACCTATCTAAAGCATCCAGCTAGTTTGAAAGCTTGGTGTAGCCACAAAATGTTTCCTAAACAATTGTCAATGTGACTTTCTAAAGATTTAGTTATTATACTTTCCCTAAATAATCATCAAAACCTTGAAGAAAAATATTTGTAAAATACCAATGGGGTTGAAAGTTACATGGAATTACCAGAAGTGAACTATAGTTTTAAAATATGTATTATATAGGGCAGTTTCTATATTATTTTTATATTATTTTCTACAATACCAAAATAATAAATCTTTCAGTGATGGAAATTGCCTTCCAAAATTTCGTGTCATTTTTAGCAATTTTATGGCCGATTAAAGATAACAGAAATTCGAAATCTGTTGGGTGCATCCAAGTGATATTTTTGTACATATCACTCACTATGAAATCATAAATCACCCAATAGATTCGTGCCACAATACACCTTCCTAGAAGTATATAGTTTACTAATCCACCAACGTTGAGGTTTCCTTTTTATTTTTATTTTTTTTGTAAGCTCATAATGTACATAAATATACATGGCTGCCAGTTTTATAGAAATCATCGTGTAGGATCCAAACAAGAGACTGTCTACATTACGGGGAGAAACTGCATTCATGCCCCCTCCCTCCTTTGGAGGCGGAGACTGAAGAAAAGAGGTTCTTCCTGATAGTTGAATTTCCACGAGTTTCCTCATTGCCTCGAGTAAGGAAACAGGTGTGAACACAAATGTGTTTGCAGCGTTTGTAACAGGAAAAAGCGTAAAGCAATGGGCATTTGCAACTAGTGTGTACTTGACCTAATAGGTATGGACTCTGTCTACGAAATCTTTCGTAAATTTCTTCATTTCAGAAAAATAAATGACTACATTCTTTGGTGCTGGATGAATTAAATTGTGACTATTTAAAATCAACTTTTCCACAAATGTTGTTTTCCCAGAACCTGTTGAACGACATAAAACATCTTTCGAAGGATGTTTCAATCGCGCAACTGACAAGACTTACATTTGCTTCAATATTCATTATTACATTAATAATTAATGAGTACACAGTAATCATTTTCTTTTTAAGTAAGAGAGGAAACAAAACCAGTTAGAGTTTAATTTAATTTTATAATAATATATTTTTTTACCAAATAACATATCATCCATTAAATTAAACAATTTGTATATATTAAAAGTTTAAAAAATGTAACATACACTACATGATCAAAGGAGTTGGGACACCTCTACTTACAGCATAAAGCCGCAAAAAGCTTCAATCTGTAGTGTGTAAGACCACCCCGAGCTGCTATTACTGCCTCCACTCTACATGGCATACTGTTCACAAGTTTATGATATGTGTCCACAAGTATTGACCTCCATTCCTCGAGGAGTGTCGTGGTCAGTTCCTGGAGAGATGTAGGGCGAACCATCCTGGATCTCACGCGTCGTTCCAATTCGTCCCAAAGATGTTCAATGGGGTTGGGATCAGGACTCTGGGCGGGCCAACTAAGTTCTTCAACCCGTATCTCGTCAAACCAGTCTGCTTTGTGGCAAGATGGATTTTTGTGCTGGAAGAGGTGTAAGGTTTGAGGATTAATTAGCCAGAATTAGAATATTCAGATTAATTATGTAGATGAGCTATTTTATACTCGCGTTCATAATTGTCTATTTAGATTCGGAATTAAGGTTTTATAAAGTTTTAGAAGGATTCAACTTAGAGTAGAATTAAATAAAGTTTATTATTTAAATTATTTCTTTTTTCTGCGCATGTTAAGAATCGTTTTTAAGTGTCACTTTTGACATTAGTTGCAAGGGGAAAAAGTGAGATTCATTTTACATCTCATTGTTTTAGCTGTTGGTCTTGTTTTCAAGGACCTAAAGAGTAATGCCAGAGTTAGCTAAGTAAACAAGAAAGGAATTTGAGAACAGGATATGGGATAGAAAGACCACGAGAAAGACAAGGTAAGGATTGAACTTTGGAATCTGAAGTGAGCAAAGAGACAAGATGTGATCACGTGAAAGCAAAAAGAAACGGTTAGAGAGGTGTCTACGGACTTTGATTGACAGGGAGATTCACCTTTTTTTTGGTGGATGGTCAGCGTTTCTAAACGCCTGATTGGTTATTGAAGTTGGATCTGTCTTGTCAGTAGTTCTAAGTGAAGAAGACGTCAGTAGTGATTTAACTTTCGTGATAGCCGGTTGTTCGGCGTTGCTACTCAAATTTAGTTTAATTCGGCCTTCGTCTGGTAATTCAAATGATTCCAGATGAGAAATTCTAAAAAGTAGGCTTAACTCAAATGTTTTAAGTTTTAGTTGTTTAATTTAAGTTCACAACAAATTTGTCTTTGTGTTCGCTCGAGTCGAAGATTTTAAAGAGTATCAGAACCAGCTCCATAAACAACTTATTTAATTGTTTAAGACCGTTTCACGTGCCTATTTCTTCCCTCGTTGGCCGGCCTGTGTGCGGAGATTTTAGTATGTAAGTTAATGGGATAAATCCTAAATTTTCATAAAAACTTTGTGAATAGTATAATTCACTGGTGCAGTCCTTTATAAATGATTAATTATTCATTCGACCACTTATTTCCATAATTATCCCCCAGGAACCTTACTTAACTGACGCAGTGCATCAGGATATCGGGATATTGTAGACCCAGTTTCTTACAGAGGAACGGCCCGTCACTGAAGTGTTCCCACAGCGCTGGAAATGCCCGGTTATCCAGAATGGTCCTGTAGCCATCAGCATTGAGTTTTCCATCCACCTTGATGAGTGGGCCCAGTCCAGTCCAAGAGAAACAGCCCAGGTGTTCACAGGGGTGTCCCAACTCCTTTGAACATGTAGTGTATGTGGATAATCATATAATATGTTATAGACATCTTATCTATGATTGGAATATCATTTTTTTTCAACTGATTAACAATTTAAGGATTATAAACTGCATGCTTGTGTAAAAAAATGAGGTGTGGTCATCAGCCGACTTTCTTATACGTAAATGTCCTGGTCCAAATACAGAAAAAAATTAAACAACTGTCTTAAATGGCTACTTACGATAGAAATTTTGTGAATAAAAGTTATTTCAAATTAGCTTCCAAACACTTTTGTATAGATTCCAAATTTTCCTATACCATTTTCTTTTGCCTATTTTAGCAAGACACTGGATTTTGATAAGAGTAAAACTGGTACGTCCAGTTGGAGTTTTGAAAAATTTCGTAAACAAAAGTTGTTAAAATTTACTTGTAAATACTTTTGTATTATTCACGAATTTTCCAAACCATCTTATTTCGCCTGAATTAGCTAAAAACTGGATTTTGACAAGAGTAAAACTGGTACTTCCGGTTGAAATTTTGAAAAATTTTCTAAACAAAAGTTGTTTAAAATTGAAATTGGAACACTTTTTAGTCCCTTCAAAATTTTCATAAACACAATGTTTAATGAGATATTTCAAAATTTATATTTTGACACTGGAGTAAACTGATACTGCTGGTTCACCAATTCCACTGGAAAACTAATCAGACCTCTCGAGGAAGATTATAATCTGAAGTTTAAAGTTTGGTCTCGATAGCTTTAGCCGTTTGGACGCTATTGTGGGCACACACACACACAGATACACAGACATTTTCTAGAAATCAATTTTTCGCTATCTAGGGACCTTAAAACGTGAAGATCAGTGAAAATGTGGAGGTCAAGATTTTTCGTGATTACAATTCTTTATACTATGTATAAGAAAGTAAAAAGAGTACTTTTTTGATATTTCCAGTCCTATTTTTAAATTTCACCACACAGGGAAATAAATTTGGAATGGAATCACATCCTTTTCAGAAGTACCGTATATCTTCTAATAGACGCCTAGTCTCCAATTGTCGCTGGTCTCTAATAAACTCCGCGTTTCAAAATTAAGATTGCTAAATAAACGCCAGTCCCTATTAAACGCCAGTCCCTAATAAACGCCGGTCTCTAAATACACGCCAGGGATTCTCTTCCACGTGGCAGTTCACATGAGCCGCTTTCGGGGTTGAGGGGATTCCCAGCACACTGCTTTAAGTTTCGATATCATATGCACTCTGCTATTCAGCCCTTAGTTCTCAAGGCATCCTGATCATAAGGATTGTTTTAAAAAAACGCGGTCATATGATGTGGCATTTATGATGTCGTGGAAACTATAAGATTTGACAAAGATTGCTAAATAAACGCTGGAATCTAATAAACGCCGGTGTCTAATAAACGCCCCATTAGTAATTCAATTGAAAAAATATACGCCGGTAGCTACTATTGGAAGATATACGACGTGCAGTGATTGTTGACAGTTGAAGATGATGTCAGTTTTCCTCCTTTGCTATTCGACCCTGCAACACGGCAGATTTGATATTTGTGCCATGTTCTTCATACAGACCCTAATATGAGTGCTCAGTGATGCCCAAACTTCTCTTGGTTCTTCTGGGCCAGCATACCCAGCTGCCCACATTGATTTTCTTCATATCTGAATTGAAATTTGAATACTCATTGAGTCTCCATCATCGCCACTCCAACAATTAGACTTTATCAACAATTCGTCAACAATGTCCTTTTTTGCAGCCTCAACAACTGATGTTTGAAAACCTGATTCTCACAAGATGCCCGCTGTTGGGTCTTCTCAGCCTTATCCGGGGCCATCCTCCTGCCCGGACAATCCAACGTTAGTGTACCCCAGTTGCTACACCTCTTATCGTTTGCAGAAAGGCCTCAGCATACATATGGGAAAATCAAATAAATGCAGAATCGTCCCCCGATCCCCTCCTGCCTCCACTCTGCAGTCGCATGCCTCGTCTTCGTTTATTGACAAACTGGCCTACCTCAAAAAGAACACCAGACTAATCAACTGAATCCCCAAAGCAGCCCGATTCCAGTCAGCTTTGAAGTTTTTGTCTCTTTTAAACGATGTGGTGTCATACTTCGACGAGGAAAGTTCTTGGGAATGCTTAGCCACCTTTCCATATTAAGCATTCATCATCCGTGAATCCCACCAATCCTCCCACGGACGTTTTCTCATATCAATAATCAAACATAACCTCTGCTCACCTTCACTGCCAACAGCCACCTTTTCTCATCAATGTCGACAACAACCCCTGAAAAACATCGCTGAAGGAACCCTAACTTTGTCTCCTAACTTTGGAGGAACCCTTTGCTCCCCACATGTTAACTCTCCTTCAAAGTAAACATTCCGTCGCACCTAAACCCCTCGATGATATCCCGCACCCTCCCTTGCCTTGTTCACTAATGCCATGTCCTCCTTCTGACCTTTGGAAGGCAATCCTCTCCTTGCCTCTAGGTTCTGCTGGCGGTCCAGATGGCCTTTGCCCCCAACATATAGCTGCTATGACCACACCTTCAGAGACATCAGTCAGAAGCTTCTTAGCGCTCTCTCTACATTTTCCTCTGTTATGATTTCCAGGAAAGTCTCCAATTTAGTCTGTACATGACTGTACAGCGCCTCCTTAACTGCCCTACAATAGAAAGATGGAGGGGTCCGACCCATTGCAGTAGGAAGTGTCTTTCGGCGACTAGTAGCCAAGCTTCTGTGCTAATGTGTTCGTCGACGAGCCGACCAACTCTTCTGCCCTATCCAACTGGGCTGTGGTACCCGTTGCAGCGCAGAAATCACGCCATCCGCACCTACATCTCCTCCGTTTCACAGCCACACATCATGGCCGAGCTTGATTTCAACAATGCTTTAAACACAAAAAGCCGTCACATTTTCCTCACAGAAGTTGCTGATAAATTTCCCGACCTGTTCCCATTCCTTTTCCAGTGCTACAGCAAACATTCATCACTGCTGTTTAGATCACACACCATCCTTTCTAACTGGGATGTCCAAAAAGGGGATCCTCTTGGTCCGTTCTGCTTCTGCCTTGCGGCACATACACTCGCCAGTACACTAAAATCCCATATGAACATCTGGTATATGGATGATGCTACTTTCATCTACAGCCCAGACATCATCTTACAAGACATTCGCTCCATTCCCTCCCTGAACACAGTGAAATTAGAGCTTCTTTTCCTTGGCAACGCCCCCATTGATCCCATCCTCTCTATGGTCCTTCTAAATGCCAAGATATTAGAAGATGAAGTTTTCTTTTTAGGCACCCCCCCCCCCTCTGAGAGACGCTGCCATTCCTATTGAAAAAAACTTTTGGTTTTGAGCACCTTAATAACCAAAATCAGCCAAGTCAAATCCCACTATGCTCTTTATGGCCTACAACACTGCCTTAATTCATCTCGTCTTACCTATACCATGCGTTCCTCTCCATCCTGGAAATGCAAAATGTTTCTTCAGGACTTCGATTCCATGTTCAGATCCGGTCTCCAGTCCATATGTAATATAGCCTTTTCCACCACCTCCCGGAAGCAAGCCACACTTCCCATCAAAATGGGGAGTCTGGGTGTCCGCCTGACTGAAGTATGCTCTCTCCCAGCTTTCCTGGCTTCTTCATACTCAGCCGGTAACCTCGTCTCTTCCATTCGTGCAAAGGCTGGCTTACCACTTAATATCCATCAGGTTGCCAAGGCAGAATTATTATGGATGCAGGACAATTAACCACTCCCAGCCCCCGATCTCTGCAGGCAACAACGAGCTTGGCTGGCCCTTCACAAAATTCTCTCTTCACCGAAGCATCTGAAGCTATTTCTACCGCACGCCTTTATGCCTTTAGCACCAGTGAATCTGGAAGTTGGCTACATGCCCTCCCTTCCCCTGCCTTGGGTACTTTCCTTGATGACAACTCCCTTCGTATCACCATTGGTCTCAGCTTAGGCAGTTGTCTACGTTTTCCACACTCTTGCCGCTGTGATGCAACCATTGATGAACTAGCCCTCAAGCCCCTCAGCTGTGACAGTTTTGGTCATAAAGGCTGCCATAGTTGTCTAAATGAGACGATACACCATGCCCTCACCACCGCAAGCATTCCATCATCACTGGAACCCCAATGGTCTGTCCCGAAGCAATGGCAAATGCCCTGACGGAGCAAAAGCTCTACCACGTGCTACTCCCTTCAATGAAATTTTCTTCATTTGACCCCCCTCCCCCCGTTCTGTGGACTTTTCTGCAACCTCCAGTAAATCGGAGTCATATCAATCATTCCACTGTCCAGTACATTAATGTCATTTTTCATTAAATGAGCAATCCAATTTTCTGCTTTATTCTTGATGTCGATGGGGTAATTAATAATTTTTTTGCATGTGGGGAAGCAGATAAAACTCAAAGTACGACACATACCCACGATCGAGATTGCATACATTTTTAAATCAAATGAACACCCAAATAAAATGTCTTTTTCCGACGATGCAACACAGTAATAATCGATGTGATTATCACCTTCAAACAATAAACATGTAGTAGAGAATTGCCCCTTTGAAATAATTTGGATGTTCTGTATTATATTCTACTGCAAAACTAACATATCGTTGCTCATTTTATTCTCCATTTTAAGTTTATCAAAGTTTGAAGACAAATGACAACGTTTTAACTACGAGTATATTTTACATTCATTTTGAATGTAACTTCAGAAATGCGTTATACATCCAAAAAATGTAGTTGTTATTAGTTTTTAAAATCTGAAATGACATCGATTTTATTACTTTTAACTCCAATGACATCGACTTTTAATGACATCCAAAATTAGCAAAAGAAATTAAATAAAGTACTGTTAATGTTAGTATTGCTATATACTATTTAATCTTAGAATGAAATTTTATAAAGAAAAGCGGAAATTGGACACAGTTTTTTTCTCTTTCAAAAGTTTGTTCATCAATGCAATGATAAGTGAAACTTGTAATTTGTGTCTATTTTAATATAGGTTGAATATTAAAATTATAACTGTTGTGATAAGCATAAATTCTGTTATTAGATTCAAAAATAAGCAATCAGCAGCTATAAATATTCCATTGTTGTAATCTCTTAAATCGTTCCATTGTTCTGTTGCCATAGTTACTCTGTTCTAAAATAAAATTTATGGAAATAAGACACGAATCAGTATTCCTTGTCTTTTATTAACACTTACAACAGGTTATGAGCCCAGGATGGTTCCGAAAATATGAGAACCACGCTCCCACCACGCATAAGAACACTGTGTTGCAGTTCCAGAGTGAAATTTTAAAAGATAAATAATTCCTTATTAAGTGCTCATCACTGAAAAAATATACTCCTAGCCAATCTTAAGATGGCAACGTCAGGCCTATATCAGATAGACACAATTATGAGACCTGGAAACTCCAGATGAAAGTGGTTTTAATTCATACCGGACTATGGGAGTATACTAATGGTAGTCTAAGAAAACCAGACGATACATCGAAGCATGCTGAATGGGAAACTAATGACCAGAAAGTGGTGGCATCCATAATTTTAAATTTGAAGCCTTCTGAATCCCTTCACGTGAAAACTTGTGCCATATCCAAAGACGTTTGGGACAAAATAAAACAAATCTACCAATCAAGTGCACCAACTAGGAAGGTAACACTAATGAAAAGATTATTCAAGCTCAAGATGAAACCAGAACAGAACGCCCAAGATCACTTGGCGACATTCATTGAACTGGCAGATCAACTTGCTGAGGTGAGTGTAACCATCCCAAAAGAGCTACTAGTGATCCTGATGCTAAGAAGTCTGTCAGAAGCATTTGAAAACTTCATCATAGCAATAGAAACCAGAGATGAACTACCCGACATTGACTCACTGAGGACAAAACGTCTAGAAGAAGAGTTGCATAGAAATGAGATGCAGATGTCCGATCAAACTGCATTCGTGACATAGAAACAAAGTGGACCTAAAAGCAACCAAATGCAAGTAAGAAAACAAACTTACTCACCTATTAAATGTTTCTACTGTAAAAGGAAAGGTCACAAGATAAGAATGCAGAAAAAGGAAAGCTAGCGAGGAACATATGAATCTTTCAGGACGGGATTGTGCGCATTCAATACCCAATTCGTACAAACATCGAATTGCTAAGAAGCTAGCAGAAGCAATACCATAAGTAAGTGTTCCTATTATAGGTTTTGATGACATCATGTGGATCAGGTCTCCATAAGATGCGCTGCAAGGGTCTTTGAGACTCCTCAACCAAAACTTGGCGATACATCTTTTCTATATGCTTATATCAGGAGAACTAAATGGCTATTGATACAACCGCCTATTATTATCTCGAAGTGGAGAGAAAATTTTTTTCCCTTTAATTCTATTCAGCTCTGGAATGGTATGCCTCAGGGACTTAGACAATCAATTATTGTCTGTAATTCGAATAAATGTTTTAATCACCAACTACATATACAATCCATCTTATTGGATTGGATTATGGAAAAACAGCAAAATACTACATAAGCAATCTTTTAACTTTTATATTTTATGCCCCCTGTGGAGCGCACAATTGTAAATAAATAAATAAAAAATAAATAAATAAATAAATAAATAAATAAATAAATAAATAAATAAATAAATA